>JACVTC010000105.1:0-32500 GCA_016946835.1 Neocallimastix lanati (nom. inval.) | reverse complement strand
AATTATTGTCATAAAATTTAAAATTATTATAAATAATGTTCAATATTTTAGTTTTATCATTTTTTTATTAATTGTTTAATAAAAAATAAGATATGTATTGCGAATTATTTACAATTTTCTATTAAAAAATTTTTATCTATTAAAAGAAATAAAATATATATTTTTTTTTATATATATTTCTAAAAAACAATAATATTTCTATTTTCTGATTTATTTTTATATATTTCATTGATTAAATTAATAAATATTTCCATATTTCCATAATTAATATCTTTCATAAATTATATATTATTATATAACTTTTAGTATTTTTTCTTTTTAATCAAATTTTTATTTTATTATTTAATATTATATCATTTTTATTATAATGTATTAATATTGTTATTAATATTATAATTATTATTATAATATTTTAATATTTATATTTTACTTTTTTTATTTATTTTTTTTCATTTGTTTTTGTTTTTTTTAGTGATTTTAAAATCTTTATAGGTAACTAGTTTTCTCTTATATTTTTTATTGTCATTAATATTATCTTTAAGTTCAACTAATAATTTTTTTAATATACCCTTTCTTTTTACTTAATCTTCTACGTGGAACATATCGTTTTATAGGACAATTAAGTATATCAATTACTTTATATATATCTGCCCCATGTTCAACTAAATACTTTATTATATTTTCGTTTCCATTCCTACATACAGCAAGAAGAGGTGTTTCATTCTCTTAACTTTCTTTATTAATATCTGCTCCATGTTCAACTAAATATTTTATTATTTTTTCAATTCCTCTCTCACATGCAATAAATAGCGGTATTTCATTATTGATATTTTCTTTATTAATATCTGCTCCATGTTCAACTAAATACTTTATTAAATCTTCGTTTTCATTATTACATGCATCATGAAGAGGTGTTTCAGCCCTATTATTTCCTTTATTAACATCCGTTCCTTGTTCAACTAAATATTTTATTATTTTTTCATTTCTTTTCTCACATGCAATACATAGGGGTGTTTTATCCCATCTATTTTTTTTTTATTAATATCCGCTCCATTTTCAACTAAACATTTTACTATATTTTCATTTCTATTTTTCGCATGCCATCAATAAAGGAGAATCACCGTGTATATCTACTATTTTTTATATTGGCAATCATGTTCAATTAAATATATTTTACTCTATTTTTATTTCCTTTTTCACATGCACAATGCAATGCTGTTTCATTATTATCATTTGCTTTATTTACACCAGCTCCATGTTCAATTAAACATTTTAATACTTTTTTCATTTCCTTTTCGACATTAAATAACCTAATGGTGTATCCCCAGATCTACTTTTTTTTTTTTTTTTATTTATATCAGCTCCATGTTCAATGAAATATTTAATTATATTTACTTTTTTTTTCCATCTTGGTATAGGCCCATAAAATAATCCTGAAAACTTTCTATAAAATGTTTTGTTAGTAATATTTGATAATGAACAATAGATATTTTTCTATTTAAGTTAGTGACAGAAATTGACCTTTTTATATTTATATTTATTAAGTAAAGTTTTAATGAGATCATTATCGTAAAAAATCTAAAGTTATCAAAATTAAAAATTTAATAACTGAATTTCATTATTTTTCATTAATGTCTTTTGTAATGAAGAAGATATATATAGAATATTACTACAATTTTTTTTATTATAAAATCTAATCTTTTAGGAGTTAAGAAAGCCATTTTTATAGATCTCCAATGGAATATCAATTTTTTCTGAATTATCTTTATTGATATTATTTATTGAAGTTTTAAATATTGCTAAATCTCCATTATCTAAATCCTTTATAAACAATTCAATTTTAAAGTTGTTATTTGATTCTTTGACATCACTATTCCTATTATTTTTATTTTTTGAAGAAGCCATTTTTCTCTTTTTTTTTTTTTTTTATTTTGAGAAGAACCTATTTTTTTTAATTTATATTTAAATTTAATAATAAACACTAGAATTTTATAAAATAAAAAAAAAACAATTAAGCTAAATGTTTTATAAATTTTTATATAATTTTTTATTAATTACAAGTATTTTAAAATAAAATAAATAAAAACAAAAATAAAATAAAAAAAAAAAAAAAATTTATCTTATTAATAATTTTTTTTTTATTTTTATTTTTTAAATTAAATTAGCATTATTTAATATTATATTTATTTTATTTTTATATTAATTCCAAATCAATCTACAATAAATATATTATTATTCCAATAAACTTATTAATTTGATTGGCTATTTTTTTGGAATTAAAATAATTAAAATCAAAATTATTCTTGGACCTAAAAATTCTTTTATTAATTATTTTAATTATCAAATAAAAATAGAAATAAAATTAAAATAAAGCATTTCTCTGAATTAAGAGAAGTGTTGTTGAGTAAAAGTTAAAATTAAAAGTTATATTATGTTTAGTAATGTTAAGTTAGTTTGTAATTAAAAGTATAAGAAAGCTGTTAAATAGTCTTTTTAAATATATGTAGTTTTAAATAAAATTAAATAAATAAATAAATAATAAACTAATAAATTTAATAAATAAATCCCAACAATTTCAATATGTGGCTTGATTTCTATATATTAATTATATTTATAATTAATAATAAATTTATAGCATAAATCAATGTTTTAATTATATTCTTATTATTTTATATTTATATTTATATAGTTATTAAATATTTCCTTAAATAATAATTATTAATAGTTTATTCTAATCACAAGAACAATTAAAAAAATAGTTAATTATAACTAAATAACATAAAAATAAAGCATTTCTCTGAATTAAGAGAAGTGTTGTTGAGTAAAAGTTAAGATTAAAAGTTATATTATGTTTAGTAATGTTAAGTTAGTTTGTAATTAAAAGTATAAGAAAGCTGTTAAATAGTCTTTTTAAATATATGTAGTTTTAAATAAAATTAATTAAATAAATAAATAATAAACTAATAAATTTAATAAATAAATCCCAACAAAAGTACATCGAACTTTTGAGTTGTATATCATATAATAATAATAATAATAATAATAATAATGTAATCTGTTGATATAATTATATAATAAAAATTAAAAAAAAAAAAAAAAAAACTAATAAAATATATATATATAATAAAATTAATAAAATATTATATAAAAAAATAAATAAAAAAAATATAAAATAATAAATAAAAAAAAAAGTCTATCATCAAATATAATCAATAGTTATATTATTCTTTTTATCATTATTTTATGTTTTGTTTCTATTTAATGTTCTTATTTTTTTTATTTTATTTTTTTTATATCTAAAGATTTTTTTATTATAATTTTTTATTTCTAGATTTTTTTTATTATTATTTATTATTATCATTAATTATTATTATTTATTATTTTTAATAATTATTACTTTTATCTATTATTTATAATTATTATTATTATTTTTATTATTATTAGTATTTAATATTTATTATTAAAAATTTAATATTCATTATTTCTATTTCTATTTATTATTTGTTATTCATTATTATTATTTTTATTTATAATAATTCATAAAAAAAAAAAAATATAAAGAAATCGTATGTCAATAAACAGTTTTGACTTTAATTATATTAATTCTATAAAAAAAAAAAAAAAAAAAAAAAAAAAAAAAGCAAATTAATTAATATTTTTTTTAAAATAGTAATATAGTTTTATACTTATTTGGAATTAAAATAATAATAATAATAATAATAATAAATAAATAAAAAAAAAAGAAAAAAAAAAAGATATAAAAAAATAAAAATAATTAAAATTTTAAATAGAAACAAAACATAAAATAAAATATAAAATTCATATTTTAATAAAAGAATAATATAAATATTAATTATATTTAAATATGAACTTTTTTTTTTTTTTTTTTTTTTTACATTTTATATTTTATTCTTATTTCTAACATTATGTATTTATTTTTTTATTCTTATTATGTTTTATTGATTTTATTATTATTATTATTATTATTATTGTTATTTTGATTATTTTTATTTAGTTTTATTATATTATATTTAACTCAAGTTTAGATTTTTGATTTTATTTTATAATTATTTAAAGGGAGTTATTTTAAATTTATTTTTTTTTTTATTTTAATTTTTTTTTTCTTTTGTTTTTTTCTAAAAAAAAAAAAAAAATTTAAAAATAAAAAAATGTTTATTGTTGTCATTATTAAGTATAAAATAATTACAATATTTATAACATTATTGTAAATTAAAAAAAAAAATAAATTTCTATTTTATATAATCATTATTACTATTTTATATAGTTATAATATTATAATATCAAATGAGAATAAATAATAAGTATATAATTATATTATATTATTATTACTATAATTACATTTAATAATTTTATTTAAAAAAAATTTTTATAGTACTTCTTTATTATATGTATAGATATATATATTTTATATTAATGCTATTTTTTTACTTTATTATATATACTTTTTTCATATATTTTTTTTTTAATAATATAATATATTTAAAAATTAAAATCTATAATAATTATATATATATATTTTTTTTTTTAAAAAAAAAAAAAAAATTTTATTAATGCTTTTTAATTTTAAAAATCCAAAAAAAATTTTTTTAATAAAATATAAAAAGAAGAAATAACATAATTTTGATTTTAAATATTTAAAAATATAATAAATATAATTATATGTTTTTGTATTTTTAATATTTTTTCTTTTATACATTTATTCTTTATTTATATTAGTTTAAGTTATTCAAATATATATTTTTTATATTTTTGTTCTTATAAATTCCAAAAATTACCTATGGAAATTGTTCTCCATAGGAATTAATATAAATCCAATAACTTTTTTTTTTTTTTTTTTTTTTAAATCTACTCCTTGTTCAATATGTTAAAAATAATGATTGATCATACTATAAATAAATTAAACTTATAATATAAAATAAAATAAACATTGAAATAAATTTTATTGGATAATAAAAAAAGTATAAAGATAGAAGGATATATCTTGTTTTTTTTTTTTTTTTAAATAATATAACAACAATAATATAATATAAAATAAAACGTGATAATAAAAAATATATTAAATAATATTATACCTTTAACATAATTCTTTTAACATGTTTTATTAAAATTGAGTGTCTCTTAATTTTGTTTTTTAACAGATTAAGAGTCTCAATATTTTACCGACTGAGAATTTCATGAAAGTTTTGTTTTAAATTTTTATTATATGTGCTTATTAATAAGTAAAAGATAAATAAATAAATTAAACAAATAAATTTTTTAAAAATACTAATTTTTTTTTTTTTTTATTTTTAATTTAAAAAAATTTTGATGTATTTTATTATTTTATAATTTATTGAATAAAAAAAATTTTTTAATCAATAATTTTTTTTTTTTTTTTTCATAGATTATTGAATCAAAAAATTAAAAATTAATAATATAATAATAAAATTTAATAATCATTAAAGAAAGGTTCTTTAAGATCTTTAAATATTCATAATAAACATTTCTTTTAAAAATAGATTATTTGTGAAAAATAATAATTAATTATTTATTATTCGAAAAATAAAACTTTTAAATATCTAGATATTAAATATTAAAAAAAATGAAATAATTTTAAAAAGGATTTTTATAAAACTATATATTAAAAAAAATCAATATAAAAATTAAAAAAATAAGCTAAATTTTATTTAAAATTTATATAATTAAATATATTTAATAAGATTGAATAATTGAAAATTAACTAAAAAATATTTAACAAAATGGAAGAACTAAAAATAGATAGTAGTGAAACTAATAGATGAAAAGAGCAAATAATTATTAAATAAAAAAAATTTAAATATAATTATTTAAATACTAAAAAGAATAAACCAAAGGGATATATAGATGGAACGAATATAAAATAAATAAATTAATAAATAATGATATAATACAAAATAAATAAATTAATAAATAATGATATAATACAAAATAAATAAATTAATAAATAATGATATAATACAAAATAAATAAATTAATAAATAATGATATAATACAAAATAAATAAATTAATAAATAATGATATCGAACCGGAAGACTTTATCAATATAAAATATAAAAAAAAAAAAATGATATATTATAATTTTTTATGTCTACTTATATATAATCATAAAACATTATAATATTATGATTTTTTGAATATATATATATATATATATAGTGATATTTGTAAATTTAGGTTAACAAGAATTTATTTATATTGAAAAAGAAATCATTTTATGAAATTATTGTCATAAAATTTAAAATTATTATAAATAATGCTCAATAATTGAATTTTATCATTTTTTATTTTTATTAATTATTTTTAATAAAGAATAAGATATGTCTGGAGAATTGTTAACAATTTTCTATTAAAAAAAATTTTTATCTATTAAAAAGAAATAAAATCTTTTTTTTTTTATATATATTTCTAAAAAACAATAATATTTCTATTTACTGATTTATTTTTATATAATTTTATTGATTAAATTAATAAATATTTCCATATTTCCAAAATTAATTTCTTTCATAAATTATACATTATTATATAACTTTTAGTATTTTTTTTTTTTTTAATCAAATTTTTATTTTATTATTAAATATGATATTATTTTTATTATAACGTATTAAAATTGTTAATAATATTATAATTATTATTATAATATTTTAATATTTATATTTTTATTTTTTTATTTATTTTTTTTTCATTTGTTTTTGTTTTTTTTAGTGATTTTAAAATCTTTATAGGTAACTAGTTTTCTCTTATATTTTTTATTGTCATTAGTATTATCTTTAAGTTCAACTAATAATTTTTTAATATACCCTTTCTTTTTACTTAATCCTCTACGTGGAACATATCGTTTTATAGGACAATTAAGTATATCAATTACTTTATATATATCTGCCCCATGTTCAACTAAATACTTTATGATATTTTCGTTTCCATTCCTACATGCAACAAGAAGAGGTGTTTCAGTCTTTTCGTTTTCCGTATTAATATCTGCTCCTTTTTCAACTAAATACTTTATTATATTTTCGTTTTCTTTATTACATGCAATAAGTAGTGGTGCTTTAGCCCATCTATCTTTTTTATTAATATCCGCTCCATTTTCAACTAAATACTTTATCATATCTTCGTTTTCATTATTACATGCATTATGAAGAGGTGTTTCAGCCCAATTATTTCCTTCATTAACATCTGCTCCTTGTTCAACTAAATAATTTATTATTTTTTCATTTCTTTTCTCACATGCAATAAATAGTGGTGTTTTAGCCCATCTATTTTTTTTATTAATATCTACTCCATTTTCAACTAAATATTTTACTAGATTTTCGTTTCCACTGTAGCACGCATCAAATAAAGGTGTTTCACCATACTTTATTTAACTTTTTTTTTTACATCTATTCTATTCCTATTTTAACTAAATATTTTACAAGATTTTCGTTTCCACTGTAGCACTCATCGAATAAAGGTGTATCTCCATTGCTATTTAATTTTTTTCTACATCTGCTCCCAGTTCAATTAAATATTTTTTATTAGATTTTCATTTCTACTTCTGCATGCAAAAAAACAATGGTGTATCACCCATAGTTGATACTTTTATTTACGTCAGCTCCAATTTCAACTAAATATTTTACTAGATTTTCATTTCCACTCTTTGTATGCCATAAATAAAGGTAAATAACTGGGCCAATAAGCTTTTTCTATTTTAGCACCATGTTCAATTAAAAAATTTTGTTATTTTTTTCTTTTCCTTTTTCACATACACAACCTAATGGTGTTTTACGATCTTTATTCGAATTATTTACATTGGCTCCATTTCTAATTAAAAATTTAATGATATTTTCTTTTTCTTCATGGCATACTCTTGTAAAATAATTTTGAAATTTTTTTTTATATTCTGATTTATTGAGATTACCTATTGATTATTTGATATTATTTCATTTAAGTCAGTGACAAAAATTGACCTTTTTATATTTATATTGATAAAGTAAATGTTTAATGAAATCATTATCATAAAATTTAGAGTTATCAAAAATAATTCGTAATAACTGAATTTCATTTTTTTTTTATTAATATCTTTAGTAAAGAAGAAGATATCTATAAAATATCGTTACAATTTTTCATTATAAAATCTAATCTATTAGGAGTTAAGAAAGCCATTTTTTATAAATCTCCAACGGGATATCAATTTTTTCTGAATTATCTTTATTGCTATTATTTATTGAAGTTTTTAATATTTCTAAATAAATCTCCATTATCTAAATCTTTTATAAATAATTCAATTTTAAAGTGAATATTTAATTCTTTTATATAATTATTTATTTTATTATTTTGTGATGAAGTCATTTTTATTTTTTTTTTATTTTCATTTATTATATTTTTGATTTTTCTATTTGTCGATAATGCCATTTTTTTTTTTAATTTATTTTTAAATTGAATAATAAATATTTAACCTATTTTTTTATATATTTTTTATATATTTTAATATATTCTATATATATTTTTATTTAATATAATTATTTTAAAATAAAATAAACTAAAATGAAGAAAAATAAAAAAATTTTTTTTATATTTATTTATTTATATATAAATTATTTATTTTTTATTTTTATTTTTATTTTATTAAATAAAAAATAATTAATTTAATTTAATTATTAGTAAGTGACTGTGACATGATTAAAAATTATTTTTTTTAAATTTTTAAATTTTTAAATTTTTAAATATTTTTAAATTTTTTAAATTTTATTTTTTTTAATTTGTATTTCTTTTTTAATTCCGAATTTTCTTACTAATAAAATTAAAAATAAAAAACATCTCATTAAAAAATATTTCTGGACAATTTAACACACTTTAATCATAATATTAAATAAAAATAGAAAATAAATAATAGAAATAATATAAAAAATAAAATAGAAAATAAAAAATAGAAATAAAAATAGAAAATAAATAATAGAAATAAAAAATAAAAAATAGACCAATTTTTCCATTTTTTTTTTTTTTAGATTTAAATATATTAGAAAAAAAGTTTAATCAATATAATAAAATATAATAAAATATAATAAAATATAATAAAATATTATCAATAATAGATAAAAGTTTAAATATAATAGAATATAATAGAATATAATCAATAATAAAAGTTTTCTTAAATAATAAAATTGTATAAAAATTAGGTTGAAATGTAAAAATGAATGTGGCGTATAAATATCATATGATATTAATCACATTAATATATGTAAATTTAACATTTCATTGACAATATTCAATAATTTTCTTTTAATAAATTTTGATGATTGAAATTCTTTTTAATAAATTATTAAATAAAGAATATTTTATAAACATAACATCATTATATTTTATTTTTTTTAGTTTACTTTATTTTAGAACACCTGTATTATTATTAATATTAATATTAATATTAATATTAATATGATTAAAGATGTATATTTTTATAGATACTTTTCCATAACATCTACTGTATTATTATTAATAATACTATTAATATTAAAGAGGTATATTTTTATTTTTATAGATACTTTTGCATGGTATTTACATCTATTACTAATAAACCATTGGTCTAGCCATAATACATTAGATACCCCAAATCCATACACGTCAATTATTACTCTTAGATTTCATCAAAAGTTCTTCTCTATATAATAAAATAAGATGATTTTAATAACGATTTCATTTACTATTAAATATTTAATAAAATATAAATATAAATATGAATTTAATTTACTATTATTTAATTCATAGTATAGTAACAATACAAATTAAAGTCAAAACTTGTTTATGGACATGGACATAAAATTTATTTTATATTTTATTATAATTGTTAGAATATATGAAATGGATGAAAAAAATAATAAATAAATAAATAAATAATAAATAATAATTAAATAATAATAAAGAGTATTTATTAATAAATAATAAATAATAAATAATAATTAAATAATAATAAAGAGTATTTATTAATAAATAATGGAATAATAAATAATAAATATAAATTATATTTTATTTGAAAATTATAGGTAACATAATTTTTATTTTTTTATTGTTTTGCTTTTTAAATTCCTTCAAATATATTAAGTGAGGAATGGTAGGTTTTTTTTAAGTGTTCCACTCTTTCATTCCATTTTCCATAGTAAATGATCCTATTTGATTCAATGATGAAGTCGTCTGGAAGGGCAGCATACAATGTAATTAATATTCCAATGAATATTAATTATATAATAATAAATATTTATTAGAATTAAAGTTTTAAAAAAAAAAAATAAAATATTTTATCATTCGTTTTAAACGATTTATAAATTTTTAAAAATATATATATTTAATAATTTTATAGATCTATAAAAAAATTAAGTATTAAAAATTTAAAAGGTTTCAAAAGATAATAATTTAAAATATAAAGATTAAAAATAATTATTATAAAGATTAAAAAATAATATTTAAATAATTTAATTGATCATTTTTACACCTTTAAAATCCTTTCCAAGTATTTTATAAAATCTTTAAATTTCAAATAAATATTTTATAATTAACGAAATATTTTATAAATATTCCAGTAAAAAAAAGTAAAAAAAATAAAAATAAAAAAAAGTTAATTTATTTATTTATTTATTTATTTAAAAAAAAAAAAAAACACAACATAATAATTTAAAATATAATAATTTAAAATTATTAAATAATTAATAATTAATAAAAAAAAGAAAAAAAAGAACTAAAATCAAATCAAATCAAATCAAATCAAATAGAATAAAAGTTTTATGAATAATCATTTTTAATTATTATTTTTTTTTTTTTTAGAATTTATTCATTAATATATTAACTATTATTAACTCTATACAACTATATAGATAGATAGATAGATATATTTAACTCTATTAACTCTATTAACTATATAACTCTATATAACTCTATATAACTCTATTAACTATTTAAATTTTTTTTTATATTCTTTCATTCCAACTATTTCAAGCCATAAATCAAAATAAATCAAAATAAATCCAAATAAAATAAATCCAAATAAAATAAAATAAATCAAAATCCAAATAAATCAAAATAAAATAAATATTAGCAATTAAAGATTCCAATAGAAACAATGAATTTGATTGGATCCTCTTATTTTATTTTATTTTATTTTTTTAGTGGAAGTAATCATAAAACTATTCATAAATTAATCTTCTAAATTAATAATTAAATTTTTTATTATTTTATTATTTTTATTTTATTATTTTATTTTTTTTATTTTATTATTTTTATTATTTATTTTATTATTTTATTTTATTTTTATTTTATTTTTTTAAAATTAATAATAATTTTAAAGTCAAAAATATTTAAAGGATAAGTAAGAGGATATCCATCTATTTTTTTTTATTTTTATTTAATTATTTTAATTATTAAATAAAAATAGAAATAAAAATAAAAATGGAAATAATAAATAATAATAGAAATAATAAATAATAATAAATAATAAAATAGTAAATAATAAAAAGAAGTACTTATTAATAAATAATAAAAAATAAAAAGAAGTATTTATTAATAAATAATAAATAATAAAAAGAAGTATTTATTAATAAATAATAAAAAATAAAAAGAAGTACTTATTAATAAATAATAAATAATTGAATAGTAATAAATAATAAATAATATTAATGTATTAAAATAATTAAGAAAAATGAAAAAAAAATAGATAATAAATAATATATAATAATATTGATAATAAAATTTAGAACTATATAACAAAATTAGATAAAACCATTAACAAAAAAAAAATTAATAGTAAAATAAATAAAGCATAATACAACAAAATTGTAAATTAAAAAATTTTGAAATTAGAATAAAATATTAAAAAATTGATTTATTAAAATTTTTTTATATCTTTATATATATAATTATGAAGCCTTATTATATAATGATTTGTTTAAATTATATAATAAAACCTTTTTTTTTTTTTTTTTATAAATATTCATAAAAACTATACTATTTTTTTCTTTCGAATTTATTTTTATAAATATTATTTATTAAACTGTTTAATATTTCAATGTTTCTATTATTAAAATCTTTCTTAAATTATTCATTATTATATAATTCTTAAATTTTTTTTTCTTTTATTTTATTTTAATTTAATCTCTGTTATATTATTTAATACTATATTATTTTTATTTTAATATATTAAGAAGACTATTATTAATATAATTATTATTATATATATATATATTTTTTTTAATATTTAATATTTATTATTTTATTAGCTTGCTTGTTTGTTTTATGTTTTTAATGACTGTTAAAAAATATTTATATATATTTTATATATTTTATACCGTTTTTTTCCTCCTATAATTTTTATATAATATCATTTATTATCTTAAAAAAAAAAAAAAAAAAAAAATCAATTTCATCCATATTCATATTATTCTTTAAATTCATTTTTTTCTTTTATAATATTTATATAATCTTAAATATTTCATCTAAATAATTTATTATTTTTTTTCTTTATTATAGGTTCCTTTATATTTTTTTTTCTAAATTTATATTAACTTTAAGTTCAACTAAATAATTTATTATTTCTTCCTTCTTTCTTGTAAGTCCATGTTTTCCTATTTCCAAAAAAAAAATGGTAATTCCTTTTCAGAAGAATTAATTACATCCATTACTTCATATATATCTGCTCCTTGTTCAATTTAATATTTTACCATTTTTTCATTTCTATCCCTGCATGCAATAAGTAGAGCTGTTTCACTATGTGTATTTTCTATTACTATAGCTGCTCCTTCTTCAATTAAATATTTTACTAGATTTTCATTTCTACTTTTACCTGCCATAAATAAAGGGGTTTCCTTATTTTTATTTATTTTATTTAAATCTGCTTCCTAATTTAATTAAATATTTTTTTACTAAATTTTCATTTTCCACAAAGGCATGCCATAAACAAAGGTGAATAACCCTTCCTATTCTGCTATTTTTATATTGGCACCCATGTTCAATTAAATATTTTTTTTGCTATTTTTTTCATTTCCCATTTTGCATGCACGACATAATGATGTATCATTAATAATTATCCTTCTTTATTTAGATCAGCTCCATTCTCAATTAAATATTTTTGATACTTTTTCATTTCCTATTCTGTATACACAACATAATGGTGTTATCTCCAAACCTACTTTTTTTTTATTTATATCAGCTCCATGTTCAATTAACTCTTTAATTATATTTTCTTTTCCATATTCGCATACACTTACAAAAATAATCTTGAAAATTTTCTGTAGAATAATCTGTTGAAATTATATATTGAATATTATGACATTATTCCATTTAATTTAGTGACAGAAGTTGACTTTTTATTTTTATAGTGATTAAGTAACATTTTAATGAATTCATTATCATTAAATTTAGAGTCATCAAAAATAATTCTTAATAATTGAGTTTCATTATATTTTATTAATTCTTTTAGTAAAGAAGAAGACAAGTATAGATTATCGCTACAATTTTTTTTTATTATGAAATTTAATCGATTAGGCGTAAGAAAGTCATTTTTATAAATCTCCAAAGGGATATCTATTTTTTTTTTTTTTTTTTTTTTTTGAATGATTTTTATTGATATTATTTATTGTAAGTTTTCAATATTTCTAAATTTCCATTATCTATATATCTTTTATAAATAATTCAATTTTAAAGCTATTATTATTTGATTCTTTTGAATTATTAATATATCCTATTTTATTAAAATATCCTATTCTTTTTATATTATTTAAACTATTAATTTGATTCTCAATTTTTTTTTTTTTTTTTTTTTTTTTTTTTTTTTTTTTTTTTTGGAATTAATATTAATTAAATCCATAATCCTAATTGATTATGGACTTAAAAAATTTTTTTTTAAATTTTTCCTCTTTTTTTTTTTTTTTTTTTTTTTTTAATAATTGGATTGGCTATTTTTTTTTATTTTTGGAATTAATATCAATAAAGTCTAAATTGTTTATGGACATTACAATTTCTTTATATCTTTTTTTTTTTTTTTTTTTTTTTTTTTAGTAATTACTTTTAATTATCAAATAAAAAATAAAAATTTAGAAATAAAAATTGAAATAAAAAATAGAAATAAAAATAAATAATAATTATAAATAATATATTAATGTAATTGATAATTATAAATAATATTACATTTATGTTACTTTTAAATAATTAATTTGTATATATATTCAATAAATATATATAAGTATATATAGTATATATTTTCATATATTAATTGGAAGACGGGTAAGATAAAGAAAAAAAAAAAAATAGGTTGAAATGGAATTTAAAATATTTTAAAAAATATATATTAAATTAATAAAGAAATATATATTATAAATTATAAAAAAATATATATATATATTTTATTTTTTTTTTTTATTAAAATATTTAATTATTTTATTCATAAAAAAAAAAAAAAAAAAAAAAGAACTATATATATATATTTTTTATAAATACATAATTAAATATTTTAATTAATTATAATAAATTAGGATAACATGTTTAAGTTTAAAATAGTATTAAAAAAAAAAGATATAATTTTTTTTTTATTTTTAATTTATATGTTTTTATCCTCTCCATGAATATATTTAAATGGAAAGAATAAATTAGATAATAATTTCTTTTTTTTTTATATTTGATATTTATATATATATATTTGAATTAATTATAACGAATATTTATATATATATATGTATTTAAATATTTATTATATATGTAAGTATATTAATATACATATTCCAAATATTTATATATTTCTATTTATACTAATTATTACAAATATATATATATTTATATATATTTATATATATTTATATATACATATTATTTTTTTTAAAAAAAAAAAAAAAAAAACTTTATTTATTGAACTCCTTGAAATTTTAAATAGGTGGTAAGACCTATAATTTCATTTGGTGAAAGTAATTCGTTAAAGCGGTTTCCCCTAATTTATTGGTATAATTAGGGGAGGGTGGTGGCTCCCTATTGAATTAAGGCTTCAACCCTAAACTAAGGTACTAAGGTATCCCTTGTTCATGTTCAGAGACATAAATTAAAGCGGTGTCCCCAAGAGATCATTTTAATGGTTCACATCCGCTCCTTTTTTTTTTTTTTTTTTTTGATAGAGAAAATAGTGGACATCGATGGATGAGATGTCCCTTTTTTTTTTTACACAGGTCATCCTTCATATTAATATAAGGAAGTTGTCATATTTTTTTCCTCGACTGTTAATGTCGAAAAACCATGGTCGGTTAGATAAGATACCGTACAATTTTAAAAAAAAAAAGCTTTCATAATGATAGGTAAATATGGGCTGACTAGATTCTCTAAATTGATTCATGATACGATACGATCATCTGAACCATGGTACGATTTAAGTTATTTTTTTTTTTTTTTTTTAACAATAAACAATGATCCAGTTTCTACAGAAGGTCATTTTTAACGGAGTTTGTATTTATTCCTATTAAAAAATATTTAATATCGGTTCCTTTTTCTACTAATTAATAATTTAACCATTTCTAAATTTCCTTTTTTGCCAACTACGCTATATACTAAGGGCAGTCCTTCCTTCTATATTTATCCGTACTAAATTTATATTAAAGGCTTGACTATTTTTAAGCTGTTGTTGATGAAGGGAATGTTTTGTATTTTATTCATATTTTCCTTTTTTTTAGACAAGACTTCCAATAATACCTCATTTAAATAATTTTTATTATTAATTTTTATTATCATTTTTATAATTAGTATCTTCTTTTACCACTATAAATTCATTTTCATTTTTTTTTACTTCAAGAAAATTGATGATCGTTCGTTGAAACTTAAAACTTTTTTTTCACCTTCTAAATGATCAATGGAATATATATATATATATTTTTTTTGAAAGGATTCAAGTTTTTCTTTTTTTTTGAATCGACACCTTGTTCAAAAAAAAAAATTACAAAAAAATTACAAAAAATTACAATAAATCTTTTCATTACTACTACTACTACTTACCTTGAACCGCCATAGTTTAACCGCCATAGTTTCATTTATACTCATACTTGCTCTATAAAATTCGAAATGTCCGCCTGATGAGGATTCCACCCAACCTTTTTTTTTTTTTACCATGTCCTGTAATTTCCTCTTTTGGCAAGTGTCCATCCAACCAAGGTCCATCCTCATTCCTTTTTTTTTTTATTTTCATTTAACCCTATTGATTTCCCTTTTGAATCCATTTTTTTTTTTATTTTTTTTTTTTTAATTTTTAATTTTTAATGACTAAAATCATATCATAGAGTTCACTAACTATTTTACCATTTTTTCTCTGGTTGCCCATCTAAAAAGACAGGTCAACATTAAATAACGATTTCCCTTAATTAATCATATGAACGTTTTTAAATACTTGCTCCAGATTCAATTCAATTCAATTCAATTAAATAAATAAATATTTCAGTAGGTTCCGTATACATTCATTCATACAGGTTTTGCTGAGGGCGGTGAAGTCATTTCCTATTCCCTATTTCTTTATTTCTTTATTTCTTTTTTTTATTTATTGTGATCACAGTGAAATTTCAATGAAATAAAATATTTTTTTTTTTTTTTTTTTTTTTTTAACCATGTCAAGATTAGCCATGGTTCACAGGCTACTACCATTTCATTAAGAGTATCGTTCCAACAGAGCAGTGGTGAGCGTTAGTTGAGAGAAGTTCATATCTACGCTATTAAGCCAACTCATCATTGTTTAAAAAAAAAAAAATTTTTTTTTTTTTTTTTTTTAAAAATTCCAATGAAACTTGAAAGTCCATGATCCTTCTTTTCCTTCAAGCCACTTATTCATTGGATACTATAAAAAAAAAAAAAAAAAATTAGAGATTGTTTTCTCCTCACTCATTGACCCCCTCCATCAGCAAAAAAAATTTTTTTTTTTCTTTTTTTTTTTTTCTTTTTTTTTTTTTTTTCTTCTTTTTACCATTTTATAGATATTGATATAAATATTTTTTTTTAATTTTTTTTTTTTAGTTTTAAATACTCTCAAGAGGTCAAGGTCTCTCTCTCTTTTTTTGTATTATCAATATTTGAAAAGATGAATATTTAAAAAAATTGAGTGAGCCTGGGACTATTTTTTTTATCTTCTTCTTCTTCTTTTTTTTTTTTAAATTCAGAAATTCGATTATTTAAAAATTAAAAAAAAAAAAAAAATTAATTTACTTTTTTTTTTTTTTTTTTTTAAATAATGGACAAGCACTTTCAAGAAGTTTCCAAGGAAAATATTTTCTGTTGTTAGAGGTATCCTCTTTAAAATATCTTAAAAAATTTCCCTCCCTCCCTTCCCCCCCCTCAAACAATTGGTCGTCCAGTGAAAAGTTGTCTTTGTTTCCATGTAGATACTTTATAAACTTCGTATCACCCTCCTCTCTTTTTTTTTTTTTTTTTTTTTTACGGGAGGAGCATGACAATTTTTTTTTGAGAGAGAGATAAGGTTCTATTTTTTTTTTTTTAATTCCCTTATAACCGATAAAGTACTTTTGATTTTCGAAAAAGGTTTTTTTCTTCTTCTAAAATAGTTCTTTAATTAAAATAGCCATCCTTATCATAATTTCATAATTTTTTTTTTTTTTTATAATTTTTATTCCTTTATCTATTCATTGAAGTAAAAAAAATTTCATATTTGAAGGAATTCATTTTAATATAGATAATTAATAACTTTTTTTGTTTTTTTCCGTGGAAGAAAAAAAAAAAAAACTTTTTGGTCACCATCGCTTCCATGATCAATTTTAAATAGTGAATACTTCTTAAAACTTTGGTGATAGGAAAAAAAAAGAAAATGAATTAGGAGAATTTAATTTTTTTTTTTTTTTTTTTTGGAAGGTTTCAGAGTCAATATTAAATTTAGAAATGAAAACGGATAACTATAATTAGGAAGATTCTGCTTAGGGTATTTTATTTTTTTTTTATTGACGTCGGCATGATGTTCCACTAACAAAGTAATGATAATCAAAACTATTATAAATACAAACGATTTCATCAGAGAATGTCATCAAGTCCAGACTGATCTGTAACTATTGACAACATTTGGATCATTCCCCAATTTTCAATATCATATATGGGCAAAGCTTGACGTTATTGATCAATACAGGCAATGGTCAGTTCATTACATTATATTGATAAAAATTCAGATCGTATCAAATTTCATTATTTAAAGGATATTTTAAGGATGGAATCGTACTCATCTAAATATTTTTTTTTTTATTTTGGAATCATTGAAAAATTTTTTTTTTCCCATTCATTTTAATTATTTATGACTATTATTACTGTCATGGTAGGAAGTATCCTTAGGATGATGGTCAATGAAATATTGGGTAAGTTGATCGTTTATTTTTTTTTTTTTTTTTTTTTTTTTTATTTTAAGGAGGGAAAATCTTTTTAAAAAAAGAAGTCTAACCATAATTATTTTCACAATGAATATCGACACAGCCACCGTGATCAAGAAGGTACTGAACCCTATCCAACTTGTTTTATTTAGGCAGGTAAAGATTATTAAAAAAAAAAGGGAGTCGTCGTAATGAAATTGATTTTTCTTGACGTTCATCATCTTTGCACCATGCTATGCTCTCACCAGATTAGATGATTGAACCATGTCAAAAGTGACCGTTTTTTTTTTTTACTAGTCATCATTAATGCCATATTGTTTTTTGGTTATTTTATTTTTTTTTTTTTTTGATTAATAATTAATATTTGAAAGACTTTTTGGATGACATCAGGATCTCCCTTTTTTCAGAAGCATTTCACCAAAGCAGAATTTTTACAATTAATTTATTTACATTACTATTCACCTTTTTTTTTTGGTCATATTCTACCAGGATACCGAACAATTATCATAAAATCCTTTTTTTTTTTTTTTTTTTTTTACTAGTCATCATTATGGGGGGTAATCCCATCTTTATTTATTTTTTAATATTAATTTGGGCTCTATATTCTATAAGAGGAAGCACTAAATTCATGGTCACCACCATGTTTTAAATAACAGTTAAAAAACGGGTGAATTTCCCTGAGAAATCATGCCTAGAATTCAACTTAATGTCTGATAAATTTTCAAGAAAATATTTTAGTGATTTCAAAAAAAAAATAAAAAAAAAAATTTTTTTTCTTTCGAAACAAAAGGATAAATGCATTTTTTTTTTCATTAACAGAAGTGACCGGGAGTTCATTAATTCATTGTAATTTTATTTTATTAGCACCCTTTTCCTTTATTAAATATTTCACCATGTCAAGATCATTGAGTTTGCATGCCTTATAGAACAATGTCTTTACTTTTTTTTTTTTTTTTTTTTTCGGTCATGCTATTGACACTCATTCCCCCTTTCAATTAAATATTTTGGTTTAAGTCTTTCTTGATTATTAGAATAAAGATAGTATAATAAAGGCTTATTATATAAAAAAGAAATTTATAGTGATAGTCTTTATCTTTCAGGACATAATCTAATTAATTTTTGATTTTTCATCTTTGATATAATCATTAATTGATTGGATAGGATTCAACCTCATTCATTTCATTTGTACAATCCATTAAGTATTTAATTTTTTACAATAATCCTTTTTGAACTTTTTTTTTTTTAAATAAAATATTGGGACGATTATCCACGTTCCCTACTTTATACTTTTTTTTAAATTACTTCATCCTGAATAAATTTAAATTTATAATCAAAATGAATGGAAAATCGAGAGCTATGATTTTATAAAATATTTAACTGTACTTTTTAAGAAATCATCATTTCCTCTTTATTCTGAATTTATCCATGACATTTAAGTTTAAGGGTTGTCGGTCATTTCTACAAACAACAATAGGTGGTATGATTCATGCTTGCTCCATATTCCACTAAATATCTTATATTGCCCTCTTCATTCGTTTTTATCTTTACAGGCTTTAATAAAATTAGTGACAGTACACCATTTATGAAGATCATAATTAAAATTAAATCCTTGATCTAAAAATGAAATTAGCCTTCTTCATAAGTCATGCTGTTGAATGCATCGATCTTAGGTCATTCATACTATAGAAAATAAACATGGTTAACTAGTCTCACTTTTTTTTTAATTTTTTTTTTTTTTTTTAAATACTCATTAGAACGTTGATAAGTAATTATAAGTTTAAGGTATATTTATTATTAAGGATTCTAATAGTAGTATCTAATAAATAATTTAAAAGTCATGATTTTTCCACTTTCAATTAATTCATTGAAATATTCAAAAGGAATAATGAAGAGTTGAATTCCATCTCTCTTATGAAAATTAGGAATAAATTTCAATTGATTTATCTGAAATTTCATTTTTATTTTTTTTTTTTTTTGTACATTTCCAGCATTCTCATAATAAAAAAATTTTTTTTCCATTATAATGATATGAATGACAGTTGGTTAGAGCAACCTTTATTTAAATAGTTTCTATAGTTTTCAAAATCATTTTTATATAGGTATTCCTATTCCCGACCAAATAGAATGGTATTTTCACTATCGCTACTATCATCATGGTCATGGTCAGATTAGGCATTATATAATTTTTCTAAAAAAAAATAAACTAATATTAATTTTCTTTTCTTATAATGAAGAATTTTTTAATAAGTCGATATTTAATAATTCTTTATTATAGAGATGAATTAGCAAGTTTTTCTCCTTTCTTATTTAACAATAATTTATGCTGGTCTCCATTTCACTCAAGAAGATTGAGTAGTTTCATATAATATTCATTTTTTTGAAGAATAATGAATCATTAGTCTTTGAATTATTTTGAATAGCATTAAATGAAAGTTAAAAAAAATAATGGAATTTCACCTTTTTTTTGGTTTCGTAATTAATGATTAAAGGAATATTTCTCACATTTTATTTATAATGAATTGAATTATTTCTATTGAACTCTTCCTATGAATTAGGTAAATTAATAAATCAAAGTCATCTTTTATTTACATCATTACTATTAAATATGTTCTCATTTGTTTCTAAAAAAACTCTTTATATTATTTAATTCTTCTTTTTCTTTCTTTTCTAATAATATTTTTTTTTTAAATAATCCTAATATATTTTCTGTCCTAATTTCTAATGGAATTCATTTTAAGAAAAGTATAAAAATAAAATAAAATTAAAATTAAAATTAAAATATTAATAATAATAATTACATTATTATTATTATTATTATTATTATTTAAATAATTAATAATAAATATAAATATAATAAAAATAATAATAAAATAATAACTATATATATAATCTAAAAAAAATCATGTATATATGCATATATTTTTTTTTATTATAAAATATATTATATAAATATAAAAAAAAAAATTTTTTTTTTTCACTAGTAATGTTTGTTTCTCAAAAAACAAAAATAATAATAATAATAATAAAAGTGTGTACTAAACAAGCAAATGAAGTTTCTTTTCTTAAATATATATATATAAATAAATAAATAAATAAATGTGGTATCAACTCATATGACTTAACTAATACTGTTCTAATTTAATATTTATTTTTTTTTTTTTTTTTTTTTTTTTTGAGAAAAAGAAGTGATGTTTAATTATTTTAACATAATTTTAAAACGTGTATAAAAATTTTATCAAGTAAACCTTAATTTTAAATAATCATTAATAAATATTTAAATATAAAATATAAAATATATAAAAATATAAAATAATAAAATAATAAAATATATATTTTTTTTTTTTTTTTTTTTTTTTTATAAAAAATTAATAAATTCATTATTAAATTTCATTCAAATAATTTTAATTTATATGTTTATTATTTATTTATATTTTTTTTTACTTCTACACACAGCATCCATAAATTTATTTAATGAATTTTATTTATTTATTTATTTATTTATTTATATTAACAGTCAGTTCATTTGGTTTTATAATTATGTCAACTTTATTAATATATTTTATGATAATAATTACTTAAAGAATTATCACAAATTACCATGGTATAATTCTATACAATTTACATTTAATTTAATGCAATATGTTTCAATACCTTACATTTGACACTTATTTCATATAGTTCACATATTCTAACATTTCTCCTTAAACCTAATTTTCTTGATATAAAAAAAAAATTGGTTTACTGATGAATATGTGTATATAAAATTATCCTATTCTTATAATATTAACTTAATTTAAATTATCAACTAATTATTTCTATTCTAAACTAACATTTAATTTTACATGAATAAAATATTTTTTTATTTTATATTAATTTTCTAGCTTAATATGAATTTTTGTTAAAATAATTTTAAATAAATATGTCATCTAATAAATTCCCCTTAAACAAAGTATTTAATATTATTAAATACACCATTGCTATTGGATATATCTATTGCATCTCTTATATTATTATATGGTTTAGATATACCATTTTGTATGACGGAAAACCTTTCGCTTGAAGGGTGATATTATACCATCTATATTTGTGTGAATACCTCATAATATTGGGTTTTTACATCACTCTTAATTCTAATCGCTCTATAGATTAGCATTAACTTTATATATATTCGCTTTGTAGTTTTAGCGATAACTATTAAAATAAATGGTTAATTATATTTGTTAATTTGTATACCGGTGTACTTGATAAAAATTTAATCTTGGGTATTAAAAATTGATTACATTTATAGTAAATTTTATATTATTCTAGACATTTAGACCTTTAGTAAATAATGTAAATTATGTAATATTTTGCTAAGGTTCATAGTTTTAGTTTATTTCTCTTTGTAAGCTAATTTTTTGTTTAAATTTCTATTATTGAGTTAATTTTATTCCAATTAGTTAGCTTTCATTTTTAGCTTTCATTAATATTTTACGTTCACTATTCCCCCTAAAATCCGAATTTCTAAAAGAATTTTATATATTTGGATTTTCTCATCATCATAAAAATATTAAATATATATAAGTTTAATAATAATAATTATAACTTCATGAATATTTTGCAATCAATAAGTATAGCTTGTAGATGGATAAACCTCATCTATTTGTAAATATAACTCATGGTTAATATTTATTATATTATACCTTTCATTATGAAGGTTTTTTATTAAATTAATATTAAATTAGTTAATTATCTAAACCCATTTCACTCTAGGTTTAATAATACTATTATTGTTTGAATCCACCCATTTCACGCTGGGAATTATTCATTCTATTGTATTTCCCTTAAATTTTTAGGATATTATATTTTAAATTATTTTTGTATGGGATTCTCTGACATAGTGTCTCCTCCATTATTGTTGTTAATTTATTATATATATATGTTTGATATGTATAAATGCGCAAAATAAAATAACTATACTTTAAATAATATGCTTTGGGGTTGAGCAAATAACCATTGTTTAATGTGTGATTGCCAAAAGTTATAAATAACATATATTGTTGAATTGTATTAGATCTATTGATGGAGTAGAATAGCTTATTTCGTATATATATTATTAGTGTATAGAATAGTTAATTAAAGTTTAAATGTGATTTTCTTTTAGTGAGTTAATATTTCTATATTTTAGAATTTCATCCTATTGGTGTTAATTTTCTTTCTTACTTTTCTATTAAACATTGTGGAAGGATAATATGTATTTATTAATTCATTTGAAATAATGTTGTATTGAGGCATAATTCGTAATATATTTTATAATTCTCTATTTTTTTTTTTTTTTTATTAAATTTGTAATATATATGAAAATATGTAGGAATGGGTGATAACTTTAGTAGAGGTTTTATTAAGTAAACATAACGAGTAATTCTTTAAATTGCAAATATATTTTATAAAATTGAATTATAATAACACTCAACTTTAATTTTATAATTGCTAAAATCATGGTTTTTCACTAATTTTCCACAGGATGGACATTGATCATCTTTCTTTGCATTTTTAATGAATTCAAAAGATAATCCAGAGCACTTTGAATCACCGGAATAACGTAAAGTCGGCTAATTTTTGAGGTTTCAACAGTTCTCTAATTACCTTTCCTTTCCTTTCATTTTATAATTTTTTTTCTTTTAATTTATTTAAATTATATATAGTAGTTTTATATGTATATATATGTATATATATTGTTGTATATTTTAATATGATAAAAGTGTTATATTTAAATTATTTTCTAAAATTTTTTTCAAAATATAAAATAATACTGATTTCTACCTTTATGAAAATTGTTTGTCAATTTATATTATTTCCAAGTCATAGAGTTTAATTAATTAGCTCAAAGTTTACTTAATTTAACGTTCTTGTTTAATCTCTTAGAATATAATATTATTGTTATTATCAGAATTAAAACTATTTTGCTTATATTTAAAATATATATATATATTTTTTTTAAAATTTGAACTGTTTGCTTATTTTCATAATATCTTTTCATATTATTGCTTTTCATTGTCCTTTATATTTTTATTTCATACTCCAAATTATAATATTGTGGTATAAAGGTTTTATTTATTGAATTTAAATTAGCTATTTAAATATAAATTTAAATTTCAATATTAATTTAGTTATGATGGTATAAAATATTAAAAAAATGTTTGTTTACATTTTCTAAATTTTTAAATTTTAAAATTTAATTTCAAAATTTGAATTTAAAAATTAAAATTTATATTTAAATTCATTTTATTTTGAAAATAATATTGTTTGAATTTCAATTCGTAAATGTCGATTTTCACCTTCGATATTTAATTTCATATTTATATTTTATTTAACATTTCACTATTGAAATTTCAATTTCACCATTTCAAGATAATTCTTTAAGTAATTATTATCATAAAATATATTAATAAAGTTGACATAATTATAAAACTAAATGAACTGACTGTTAATAGATTAAGAAATTTTATTGACTCTTGTCGTGAAAATCAAATAACGTTATTTACTATTTTGAAAATTGAAATTGAGCTACCTAGCAGACCATAAGACATTGTCGGACAATACATAATACTAAAGAAGAAATCTACTGAAATCCTAATCCTCGCTGAATGAAATTTTTGAAATCTAAATCAAGAACTACTATGGTCTAATTCTATACAATTTACATGTATTTATATGAACAAATGTGACTTATACATTTAATTTAATACAATATGTTTCAATACCTTATAAATACATTGGACACTTATTTAATATAGTTCACATATTCAATTTATTTACTATTTATTTATTTATTATTTAATTATAAACTTTGAATAATGTGGCTTAGTAAATTTCATAAAAATAAGAAATAATTAAAAAAAATAATAATAAAAAGATTTCTATTCCTTTGTTCTTCCTAAATTTCTTTATTTTATTATTTATTTTTATTAAATAAAATAAAATAAAATAATAATAAAAAATAATAAAATAATAATAAAATATAATATAATAAAATAAAAAATAATAAAATAAAAAATAATAAAATAAAATAAAATAAAAGAATTTTTCATTAATTTCAAATCTCTTTCATTTGATTTTGATTATGAATGAATGATTTAATTTTAATTATTAAAAAAAAAATTTTTATTTTTTTATTTTTTTTTTTATTTTTTTATTTTCTGTTTTAATCGATTTTAATATTAAAAATTAAAAATTAAAAATTAAAAAATTTAAAATTAATTAATTAAAAAATTAAAAATTAAAAATTTAAAAAAATTAAAAATTTAATTAATTAAAAATTTAAAAATTAAAATTAATTAAAGAAATCTGCTAAAAAAAAAAAAATTAAAAAAATTTAAAAAATTTAAAAATTTAAAATTCTTTTTCCTATTAAATGGATGAATAAATAAATGGATAATTAAATAAATAAATAAATGGATGAATAAATAAATAAATAAATAATTTTATATTGAAGCAGTTTATGATGATGAAATTTAAAATTAAAATTTAAAAAATATTTGAATTTCTCCAATTTTAATTTTAGATTCTACTATAGAAAAAAATTTTTTTTTAAATTCTTCTGATAAATAATGGAATAATTAAATAATAAATAATAAAAAGAGTATTTATTAATAAATAATAAATAATAAATAATAAAAAGAGTATTTATTAACAAATAATAAATAATAAATAATAAGAAGAGTATTTATTAATAAATAATAAATAATAAGAAGAGTATTTATTAATAAATAATAAATAATAAATAATAAATAATAAGAAGAGTATTTATTAATAAATAATAAATAATAAGTAATAAAAAGAGTATTTATTAATAAATAATAAATAATAAATAATAAAAAGAGTATTTATTAATAAATAATAAATAATAAATAATAAGAAGAGTATTTATTAATAAATAATAAATAATAAGTAATAAAAAGAGTATTTATTAATAAATAATAAATAATAAATAATAAAAAGAGTATTTATTAATAAATAATAAATAATAAATAATAAATAATAAATAATAAATAATAAATAAATAAATAATCAATAATAAAAAGAGTATTTATTAATAAATAATAAAAAATAAATAATAAATAATAAAAAGAGTATTTATTAATAAATAATAATAATAAATAATTAAATATTTTCTGTTAATGATGAAATTAAAAACTTTAATTATAAATAAAATAAAAATAATTTAAAGGCACAAAAAAATAAAAATTAAGAAGCAAACAATTAAAAAAATGATAAAAAAAATTTATTAGGAAAAAAAAGTAGGATTAAAAATAATGATATGCTTATTATTTTTTTTTTAATTTAGTATAATTATATTATTATTTTATTAATATTAATATTTTCTATCTAAGAAATTTAAACCAAGTTAAACCTCCCGTCTAATAATGACGTGAAGATTTATTTTTACATAAAAGAAAAAAAATATTATTTTTATATAATTAAAACTAAAATATTAACAAATAATATATAAATAAATAAATAAATAAAATAATATCACAAATTATAATCCACTTATATATTTAATTATACTATAATCAAATGAATTATAATTAAAATAATTATAATTATAATAAAATAATTATAATAAAATAATTATTATAATTATTTTATTATAATTATAATTATTTTAATTATAACTTTAATTTTAATTTTAATTTTATTATAATTATTTTAATTATTTTAATTTAAATTATTTTAATGTTAATTTTATTATAGTAGAATAAGAAGTTGGATGGATGATCCACCAATTCCAAGGAAAGTAAAATTCTATTAAATTTTTCAATAGTTTCAATATAAATTTAAAGAGGAATAAGAACAAATTATATATAATCACAGTATATTTCATAATATATTAATGAATGAATATAATTGATTTAATATCATATTTAATCCTATATTAGAATTTAATCTAATATATATTAATAAATGAAATAATTTTATAAAAAAATTTTACTAAAATTTAAACAAAAAAATAAAAAATAAAAAATAAAAAATATAAAATAAAAAATAAAAAATAAAAATTAAAAATTAAAAAATAAATAATAAAAAATAAAAAATAAAAAATAAAAAATAAAATAAAATATAAAAAAATAAAAAAGTTTAATAGTAGAGTATTTCATACTATTCAAAAAAAAAAAAAAAATTAAAAACCCTAGATTATTAATTAATGAATATTGACTGTTATTTATACATAAAATATATAAAATTAAAACTTTACCCGAACCCGGGTTCGAACCGGAGACCTTTTGCGTGTAAAGCAAACGTGATAACCACTACACTATTCGGATAATTTATATTTTTTTGATAAGAATGTACTAAATAATGCATTCTTAATTAAATCTACGATTTATTTCTAATACATTATGTGTACATTATTATTTTTGTACTTTAATAAATTTTTAAATCCAAAGATCAAAAATTAAATCAAAAATTATATTAAACTTTATATTTTTATATTAAATCTTATATTAATAGTAATATTTTTATATATTTAAAACTTATATTAGCAATATTAATAATAAATCTTATTTTTTTTATATTAATAATGAAAATTTATATTAATAATATTTTTATATATTGATAATTAAAAATTTATATATTATATTTTAACTTTTTATTATAAAATTTTATATCGAAATGTTTTATTTTATATTGAAAAATATTTTATTTTATTAAAAACCTTTATATTAGAATAGTATTTTTATTTTTATTTGAATATTTTAACAGATTGTAATAAAAATTTTAGCCAATTAAATAAATTCTTATTAGTAATATTTTAGATAGATTATAAAAAAAAAAAAAAAAAAAAAAAAAAAAAAAAAGTTTTATTAATATTATAAATGTATTTTATTTATATTGTTATAATTAAATTTTATATAATTAATTATAAAAATCAATTTAAATTTAATAGTTTTTAAAAAAAAAAAAATAAATAAAATGTAATTTAGTGGCAAGAACAACTTTTATGCCTTAAAAAAAAGTATAAATAGTTGTAAATTTTGCTACTAATTTTTAAATATCATCAAATAAAATCAAATAAATTTATAAATAAAAATAATAAATAAATAAATAAAATTTGTGTTTCCTTACTTTATTTTTATTTAATTCTCTAAAACCTTAACATTTATATGGTGGAGATATCGGGGTATTAAATAGAAATAATAGTAAATAACATAGATTTTTTTTTAATTTTTTTTTATTTTATATTGATAAACAAGTAAGTCGTTAATCCTTTGATTAACCCATGGCGCTTGTTTGATATATATATATAAAAAAAATTTTTTTTTTAAATAAGTAAAATTAAGATTCTAAAAAAACAAATTTTGTAAAATTATAACAAGGAGCGGATAGAGCTCATACACAGTGTATTCTCAGATAGCAACAAATTAACTCTATTCATAGTAGGTTATTGAATAGTAGTTAATTTGGAGATTAATTGGAAAGTAGACGAAGGTATTTGGTTACCGACCCGGTAATAATAGTTCAACCTTCAACGTTTCAACACACGAAGGTGCGGGTACTTTCCAAGCACTGGCGAATAAGGAGCTTACGTCACCGAAGGCGTAAGATTGTTTTTTTTATATAATTTTTTTTACTTTTCTTTGTGCTAGTTATAAGGCACTTTATTATATAAAGTATCAGACTTTGGCTAACTTCGCCATTTAAATTTTTTTTATTTTTTTTTTATTACTGGTACTTTATTTGTTATATAATTCCTGTAATAGAATCTTAATTTACTTTGAAAATATTGTGTTTTTAGTTAATTTTTATTAGTTAATAAAAATATTATTGAATACTTTTAAAATTTTTTTATTCCGTACATAGATTATCGGATTAAGTTTATCCTACATAGTAATTGGGCTAGTGGGCTCTGAACTGCTATATTTTATATTGAATATAGTAATCGTGGCACACGCGTGGCATGACACCATTAGGTAAGCTGCACGTCAGACAGTGTGTACTATCAGATTGTACGACAATAAAGATTATTTTTTTGTATTTAATAATTATAATTAATTAATAATTTTATTAGCTATAACAATACAATATTTATCGTTTAAAAAGAAAAATTTTTGAAAGGTGAAAATAATAAATAAAACTTTGCTTCTAAATTTATTACTACAAATATACTAAATTACAAAATTCAAGTGGTCGATAAAGATTTCGAGCTTGAAAAATATTCTATTAAGTTGTCGATAAAGATTTCGAACTTAAAATTATTCTATTAAGTTGTCGATAAAGATTTCGAACTTAAAATTATTCTTAAAAAAAGTAGTCGAAAAGAACCTCGTGCTTTATAATTTCTACTAAGTTGTCGATAAGGATTTCGAGCTTATACTTACTAAAGAAAGCAAATAAAATTATTATTTTCAAAAATTACTAAGATATATTGTTTTAAAATTTGATTCGATATTAAATTACTTGTTAAATTATATTTTTAAAGTTGGACTTTCAAATTTATTCGTATTTAATAACCTCGTTAATTTACAATAAAAAAATTATTAACTAAAAACGAAATGTCTACTAAAAGTACTTTAAGTTTTAAAGAATTAAAGAAAGAATTACGAGACATAGTGAAGCTTAGCAAGGACAATTTAGATATAAAGTCCTGGGCTACTGAATTAAAACTTTGGATCAAGATACAAGGTATCACAGATCCGGAAACAATATTTAATGCTTGTTTACTTACCAGCTCTGGTGAAGTACAACGCGTTATTGAAGATTTGGGAGAAGATAGTGATGATGAAAGTGATGATTCATCAGATGAAGAAGAAGATGATGAAGAAGAAAATGTTGATGATGATAAATTTCCTTCTCTTGAAAAAATTATTTCAAGTCTTGAAAATTTTTACGGTATTAAAGAAGACCAAAATTTACTTCTTAAAGAACTTCGTGCAATGCGAATTAAAAGAAACGAAAAGATTAAAGACTTTAATGTAAGATATAGAACTTTGTACACTAAACTTGATAAAAAGAGAAGAAAGCGCATTGGTGTACTAGATTATATTGACTCTATTCAAAATAATTATGAAGCCTGGAAGAAATTATCCCTTAAAGATGATATAAGTATGGAGAAAGCTTTCAAAATTGCCGAGAAAGTAGATAGACTTTCTGTAAGGAACAATAATATTAATACCTATAATGTTAATAATTCCCAGCATAATCAAAATAATCAAAACAGTACTACTTCAAGACTTTATCCTAAAAGAAGAAACGAAACTTTCCAAACAAGTCAAACAAATAATAAACTGAAACCTCAAGATATTATAGAAGAATCAACCCAGAAAATGAGAAATTTATCTGTTAAAACTTGCTTCTTCTGTAAGGAAGAAGGTCATTACTCATACTATTGCCCTCAATTAAATAAGATTATGGAAAAAAATAAAAAAGAAATATATTCCAAAAAGTCTTTAAACTTCTAAATGGGAGCAGAAGCACTCCCAATGACAAAACAATAGCTTCATTAAATAATTTACAAAATAATACTTTTACCAAGAATACCCCAATTGATAATAATTCCTTTAATAAAGAATCTGAAGAATCTGATTTTAGTGACACAACTGAAAGTGAGGATAATATCATTATAAATGCTATAAAAAGAAAAATGAATGATAATAACAGCGAAAAGGAAGAAAATAATTCCAAGAAAGTACATAAAAGTTTAAAAGATAATCCACGTCCTTTCGCAACTCCTGCTTTAAGAAAGAAGAAAGAAAATGAGCTACATAATAAACCAAATAAAGTTTATAAAAATCAAATACTTCCTTCAATTTTAACTCAACCAAATATTAACAAAGAAAAACAAAAAGAAAAGGAATTAAGAAATATAACAAGAGTAAGAGAAAGTAAAGAAGAAAACAACAATTATTCATCAAAAGGAAAGAAAAAAGTTGAATCTGAAGATATACTTGTAATCGATAATGAAATAGAAGATATAGAAATGAATAAAGATAATCAACAAAATAAAACTAATACTTTGGAAAAATTAATTTCAACAAAAACTAAAGAAACTAATAATGAAAATACTCAGTTAGTAAAAAGGAATATCAAAATGATGAATAATAAAGAACCTTACAATATTATGGATGATTTAAATAATCTTAAATCCAGTATTACGATAGGTCAACTCTTGAATGCATGTCCGAAAATTCGTTCACAATTAACTCAAGGTTTAAAGTTAGAAAAATCTAAAATAATTGGAACTGTAGACAATGTAATAGCACGAACTTTATTAGTGAATAACTATGATCATAGCTACATAAGTAAAAGTAATGAAGTAGCCGAAGAAGACTTAGCAATGGTTGATGCAAGTGTTGACGGAGTACTAGGAAAACTTTTAATTGATTCTTGTAGTAACCTAAGCATCGTTACTAAGCAGTATTTTGATAAATTACCTGGTGAATATGAAACAGTTGGAAAAAGTCGTGGAAGAATCCAACTAGCAACACAAGATGAAGAATACTCGGAAGGAATTATTGTTCAATTACCAGTAAAAATTAATAATTATGAATTTAATGCGGACTTTAGAATTATTGAGAAAGAAGACTCATTTTATGATATGTTAATAAACTTTAAAACTCAAATCGATCATTGTTTATTTATTCATCCGACCTTAAACAGTTTATGTAAACTTTTGTCAGAAAGTGAATACGAAGAAATAGCTAAAATAAATAATCAATATTATGATGAAGAAAGTATAATTTGCACTATTAGAAAAGTTAAAGAAACGAATAATGAAAAGGAAATTATAAAGGAATTAACTCCAATGGAAATTTATTGAGAGTGATGAATTTTTAAGTACCTTAAATAAGATTATAAAGAACAAATTATTAAAATTCTCAAAGAAATGATTGACATAGTTGCCACTCAACAGAAGAACTAACTCCTTCTAAACTTTCACCACATAAGATCCGTTTGAAAGCAAATGCAAAGCCAGTAAAATTAAGAAGTTATAGGTTAACTAAATTAAAATCAGATATCTTAAAAGAAGAACTTACAAAGCTTATTAAGAAAGGATTGATAGAACCATCCTGTTCAGAATGGTCATCTCCAGTAGTACTCATTCTAAAACACAATGGAAAGTGGCGCTTGTGTATTG
>JACVTC010000104.1:470000-667577 GCA_016946835.1 Neocallimastix lanati (nom. inval.) | reverse complement strand
AAAATAGAAAATATATAATAAATTTACTAATAATTGTAACGGAGGTGCTTCTATTGTAAAGGCGGGATGAGATATAGAAACACAGAAAGGAGAAAACTCAATAGGTTTACACTATCTGTTAAAAATTCGTTTTATTAGAAATATTTTTATTAATTATAAAAATTTAAAATAATTATTAATATTAATCACATGTTAATATTTCGAATTACTTATACGTTAATTATTATTAATAAAAGCACGAAGAAAAATATTTTCATTCGTGAAGTTCGCACTATTTATACTGTTAACGGAAAAACAGTTTTAACATGTAAAAATAATTTTAAAGAAATATTTAGAAATATGTTTGTAATAATTAATAATGTAAAGTTTCTAGAATATAGATTTTAATTGATGAAAATGAATCTTATCAAAAAAGAATAAAATAATTTATATAATAAGAATTTCTAAATTCATTTCGGTTGAATTACGAACCGAAAGAATCTTTAACTTTCTATAATTTTATACAGAAAGAATATTCAAGAAGATATTATTAATAATTAATAAAATAATTAATAAAATAATTATTAATGCAAAATGGGTTGAGGTGTGAGTCGAACCCATGAAGTATTGGTCATGGTCAATGTAACTAACCATTGAACCAAAGTTCTAATTTTACTAACTGTGATAAGAATGTACTAAATAATGCATTCTTAATTAAATCTACGATTTATTTCTAATACATTATGTGTACATTATTATTTTTGTACTTTAATAAATTTTTAAATTCAAAGATTAAAAATTAGATCAAAAATTATATTAAACTTTATAATTTTTATATTAAATCTTATATTAATAGTAATATTTTTATATATTTAAAACTTATATTAACAATATTAATAATAAATCTTATTTTTTTATTTTTATATTAATAATGAAAATTTGTATTAATAATATTTTTATATATTGATAATTAAAAATTTATATATTATATTTTAACTTTTATTATAAAATTTTATATCGAAATGTTTTATTTTATATTGAAAAATATTTATTTTATTAAAAACCTTTATATTAGAATAGTATTTTTATTTTTATTTGAATATTTTAACAGATTGTAATAAAAATTTTAGCCAATTAAATAAATTCTTATTAGTAATATTTTAGATAGATTAGAAAAAAAAAAAAAAAAAAAAAAAAAAAAAAAAAAAAAAAAAAAAAAAAAAAAAAAAAAAAAAAAAAAAAGTTTTATTAATATTATAAATGTATTTTATTTATATTGTTATAATTAAATTTTATATAATTGATTATAAAAATCAATTTAAATTTAATAGTTTTTATATATAAAAAGAAAAATAATAATAAAATGTAATTTAGTGGCAAGAACAACTTTTATGCCTTGAAAAAAAAGTATAAATAGTTGTAAATTTTGCTACTAATTTTTAAATATCATCAAATAAAATCAAATAAATTTATAAATAAAAATAATAAATAAATAAATAAAATTTGTGTTTCCTTACTTTATTTTTATTTAATTCTCTAAAACCTTAACATTTATATGGTGGAGATATCGGGGAATTAAATAGAAATAATAGTAAATAACATAGATTTTTTTTTTTAATTTTTTTTTTATTTTATATTGATAAACAAGTAAGTCGTTAATCCTTTGATTAACCCATGGCGCTTGTTTGATATATATATATAAAAAAAAATTTTTTTTAAATAAGTAAAATTAAGATTCTAAAAAAACAAATTTTGTAAAATTATAACAAGGAGCGGATAGAGCTCATACACAGTGTATTCTCAGATAGCAACAAATTAACTCTATTCATAGTAGGTTATTGAATAGTAGTTAATTTGGAGATTAATTGGAAAGTAGACGAAGGTATTTGGTTACCGACCCGGTAATAATAGTTCAACCTTCAACGTTTCAACACACGAAGGTGCGGGTACTTTCCAAGCACTGGCGAATAAGGAGCTTACGTCACCGAAGGCGTAAGATTGTTTTTTTTATATAATTTTTTTTACTTTTCTTTGTGCTAGTTATAAGGCACTTTATTATATAAAGTATCAGACTTTGGCTAACTTCGCCATTTAAATTTTTTTTATTTTTTTTTATTACTGGTACTTTATTTGTTATATAATTCCTGTAATAGAATCTTAATTTACTTTGAAAATATTGTGTTTTTAGTTAATTTTTATTAGTTAATAAAAATATTATTGAATACTTTTAAAATTTTTTTATTCCGTACATAGATTATCGGATTAAGTTTATCCTACATAGTAATTGGGCTAGTGGGCTCTGAACTGCTATATTTTATATTGAATATAGTAATCGTGGCACACGCGTGGCATGACACCATTAGGTAAGCTGCACGTCAGACAGTGTGTACTATCAGATTGTACGACAATAAAGATTATTTTTTTGTATTTAATAATTATAATTAATTAATAATTTTATTAGCTATAACAATACAATATTTATCGTTTAAAAAGAAAAATTTTTGAAAGGTGAAAATAATAAATAAAACTTTGCTTCTAAATTTATTACTACAAATATACTAAATTACAAAATTCAAGTGGTCGATAAAGATTTCGAGCTTGAAAAATATTCTATTAAGTTGTCGATAAAGATTTCGAACTTAAAATTATTCTATTAAGTTGTCGATAAAGATTTCGAACTTAAAATTATTCTTAAAAAAGTAGTCGAAAAGAACCTCGTGCTTTATAATTTCTACTAAGTTGTCGATAAGGATTTCGAGCTTATACTTACTAAAGAAAGCAAATAAAATTATTATTTTCAAAAATTACTAAGATATATTGTTTTAAAATTTGATTCGATATTAAATTACTTGTTAAATTATATTTTTAAAGTTGGACTTTCAAATTTATTCGTATTTAATAACCTCGTTAATTTACAATAAAAAAATTATTAACTAAAAACGAAATGTCTACTAAAAGTACTTTAAGTTTTAAAGAATTAAAGAAAGAATTACGAGACATAGTGAAGCTTAGCAAGGACAATTTAGATATAAAGTCCTGGGCTACTGAATTAAAACTTTGGATCAAGATACAAGGTATCACAGATCCGGAAACAATATTTAATGCTTGTTTACTTACCAGCTCTGGTGAAGTACAACGCGTTATTGAAGATTTGGGAGAAGATAGTGATGATGAAAGTGATGATTCATCAGATGAAGAAGAAGATGATGATGAAGAAGAAAATGTTGATGATGATATTAAATTTCCTTCCCTTGAAAAAATTATTTCAAGTCTTGAAAATTTTTACGGTATTAAAGAAGACCAAAATTTACTTCTTAAAGAACTTCGTGCAATGCGAATTAAAAGAAACGAAAAGATTAAAGACTTTAATGTAAGATATAGAACTTTGTACACTAAACTTGATAAAAAGAGAAGAAAGCGCATTGGTGTACTAGATTATATTGATTCTATTCAAAATAATTATGAAGCCTGGAAGAAATTATCCCTTAAAGATGATATAAGTATGGATAAAGCTTTCAAAATTGCCGAGAAAGTAGATAGACTTTCTGTAAGGAACAATAATATTAATACCTATAATGTTAATAATTCCCAACATAATCAAAATAATCAAAACAGTACTACTTCAAGACTTTATCCTAAAAGAAGAAACGAAACTTTCCAAACAAATCAAACAAATAATAAACCGAAACCTCAAGATATTATAGAAGAATCAACCCAGAAAATGAGAAATTTATCCGTTAAAACTTGCTTCTTCTGTAAGGAAGAAGGTCATTACTCATATTATTGCCCTCAATTAAATAAGATTATGGAAAAAAATAAAAAAGAAATATATTCCAAAAAGTCTTTAAACTTCTAAATGGGAGCAGAAGCACTCCCAATGACAAAACAATAGCTTCATTAAATAATTTACAAAATAATACTTTTACTAAGAATACTCCAATTGATAATAATTCCTTTAACGAAGAATCTGAAGAATCTGATTTTAGTGACACAACTGAAAGTGAGGATGATATCATTATAAATGCTGTAAAAAGAAAAATGAATGATAATAACAGCGAAAAAGAAGAAAATAATTCCAAGAAAGTACATAAAAGTTTAAAAGATAATCCACGTCCTTTTGCAACTCCTGCTTTAAGAAAGAAGAAAGAAAATGAGCTGCATAATAAACCAAATAAAGTTTATAAAAATCAAATACTTCCTTCAATTTTAACTCAACCAAATATTAACAAAGAAAAACAAAAAGAAAAGGAATTAAGAAATATGACAAGAGTAAGAGAAAGTAAAGAAGAAAACAACAATTATTCATCAAAAGGAAAGGAAAAAGTTGAATCTGAAGATATACTTGTAATCGATAATGAAATAGAAGATCTAGAAATGAATAAAGATAATCAACAAAATAAAACTAATACTTTGGAAAAATTAATTTCAACAAAAACTAAGGAAACTAATAATGGAAATACTCAATTAGTAAAAAGGAATATCAAAATGATGAATAATAAAGAACCTTACAATATTATGGATGATTTAAATAATCTTAAATCCAGTATTACGATAGGTCAACTCTTGAATGCATGTCCTAAAATTCGTTCACAATTAACTCAAGGTTTAAAGTTAGAAAAGTCTAAAATAATTGGAACTGTAGACAATGTAATAGCACGAACTTTATTAGTAAATAACTATGACCATAGCTACATAAGTAAAAGTAATGAAGTAGCCGAAGAAGACTTAGCAATGGTTGATGCAAGTGTTGACGGAGTACTAGGAAAACTTTTAATTGATTCTTGTAGTAACCTAAGCATCGTTACTAAGCAGTATTTTGATAAATTACCTGGTGAATATGAAACAGTTGGAAAAAGTCGTGGAAGAATCCAACTAGCAACACAAGATGAAGAATACTCGGAAGGAATTATTGTTCGATTACCAGTAAAAATTAATAATTATGAATTTAATGCGGACTTTAGAATTATTGAGAAAGAAGACTCATTTTATGATATGTTAATAAACTTTAAAACTCAAATCGATCATTGTTTATTTATTCATCCAACCTTAAACAGTCTATGTAAACTTTTGTCAGAAAGTGAATACGAAGAAATAGCTAAAATAAATAATCAATATTATGATGAAGAAAGTATAATCTGCACTATTAGAAAAGTTGAAGAAACGAATAATGAAAAGGAAATTATAAAGGAATTAACTCCAATGGAATTTATTGAGAGTGATGAATTTTTAAGTACCTTAAATAAAGATTATAAAGAACAAATTATTAAAATTCTCAAAGAAATGATTGACATAGTTGCCACTTCAACAGAAGAACTAACTCCTTCTAAACTTTCACCACATAAGATCCGTTTGAAAGCAAATGCAAAGCCAGTAAAATTAAGAAGTTATAGGTTAACTAAATTAAAATCAGATATCTTAAAAGAAGAACTTACAAAGCTTATTAAGAAAGGATTGATAGAACCATCCTGTTCAGAATGGTCATCTCCAGTAGTACTCATTCTAAAACACAATGGAAAGTGGCGCTTGTGCATTGACTACCGAAAAGTCAATGATATGACAGAAAAAGATTCTTATTCAGTTCCATATATAGATGAAATTTTTGATAGTCTCGGAGGAGCTAAAATATTTACAACTCTTGATTTATTTTCTGGTTTTCACCAAATCTTAATGGATGAAGAAAGCGTTGAAGTAACCACTTTCACTACTAAGTTTGGAAATTATCAATTTAAGGTTATGCCTTTTGGACTTACTGGAGCTCCCTCAACCTTCCAAAGAGAAATGAATAAAATTTTATTCCCTTTTATTGGTGAATTTGTTTATGTATTTATTGATGATGTTTTGATCTATTCAAAAAGTATCGAAGAACATTTAATTCATATTAAACAAGTATTAGAAGTATTTAAAGAAAACAAGTTAAAAATTAATATTGAAAAGTGCCATTTTCTTCAAACTGAAGTTGATGTATTAGGTCACAAACTTACTACTAAAGGATTAAGTCCCATGGAAAGTAAGATAACAGCTATTAAGAAGTGGGAAGCCCCTTCATCACTTCATGAATTAAGATCATTTTTAGGAGCAGTGGGATATTATCGTGATTTTATTCCTAAATATGCTCAAATTACCTCACCTTTATGTAAATTATTGAAAAAGAATACCAAATATGAATGGAATAAAGAACAACAAGAAAGCTTTGAACTCCTAAAAGAAAAATTAATCAATGCACCTATTCTAAAATTTCCGTCATTTGACAAACCTTTTATCATTAGAACTGATGCTTCGTATAATGGAATTGGTGGAGTTCTTTTACAAAAAGAAGAAGAAACCGGTAAGGAGCATCCAATACACTTTATAAGTAGAAGTTTAAAGAAAGCTGAAAAGAATTATGGTATTACCGATTTAGAAGGAACCGCTTTGTTTTACTGTATGACTAAATTTAAATCTTATATTGAAGGAAATCCATTACCTACAACTATTTACACAGATCATAAACCATTAGTTGGTTTATTTAAGAATAAAGAACCTTTGAATGCAAGGCAAACAAGATGGTGTCTAACCGCTAGTATGCTCGGAATTAATATAAAATATGAATCAGGCAAAAAGAATGTGTTAGCTGATGCTCTTTCAAGAATGAAAAGTAAGGAAGAGAGAAAGATATTATTAACAAAAATTACTAATGGAAATAATGAAGAATTATTATCTAAAGTTATAAAGGAATTTATTAATGAAAAGTTTACTGTTATTGATGGTGAAGATTATTTTATCGACAATGGAAATTATAGAAAATTAATAACGGACGAAAATGAAAGGTTTAAATTAATTTTAGAAGCTCATAATATTGGCCACGAAGGATATTACAAAACATATCAAAGACTTAAGAAAAACTTTTATTGGAATCATATGATTAAAGATATCAAAAGAATTGTTAGTAATTGTGAAAAATGCCAGTTAAATCGTCCTCAACCATATCCAGAACCAACCGAAATCCATCCAACTAAAGTGGAGGGTCCCTTTGTGCATTTAGGATTAGATATTATAGGACCGTTACCAAAAACAAGAAATAATAATCAATATATTATAGTAACTGTTGATTACTTTACCAAATGGGTTGAAGCCGAACCCACTGAAAACATAACTTCCTCTGATATAATTAAATTTTTAATAAACGTTTTTGCAAGACATGGTGTGCCTCAAGTTATTACTACAGATAATGGAGTCCAATTCACTTCTGATATGACTAAAATCTTTCTTGATCTTTATGATGTTTATGTAAAATTCATAGCTACCTATCACCCTGAATCCAATGGTCTCACTGAAAACCGAAATAAAGAAATTGGAAAATTACTTCGTTTATTAGGAAGGAAAAATCAAGATTGGGATGAAGTTTTACCTTCTGCTTTATGGGCACTTCGAACTACCAAAAACACAGCTACCGGACATTCTAGTTTTGAATTAGTATATGGAAGAGAAGACCAACAGCCTTATGATATAGCCATAAGAACAATTGAAAATGCAGGTAAATCGTATGATGAAATTTTAATGGAAAAATTTGTTCGTCATTATCAATGGACTAGAGAAGCATGCGAAAATGTGAAGAATGCTAACAAGTATTGGGCAACAAGACGAGAAGAACAAATAAGTATGAAAAAAGGAAAAGAATTAAAAGCTGGTGATCTTGTTCTTGTTAGAAACTTTAGCCGCACTAAGCTAGAACCATATTACAATGGACCATTTAAAATTTTAAAAATTCAATTCAACACGGCAACCTTAATCGATCAGAAAACTGGGAAACAACTCGATAGGAATGTTCATTTTAAAAATTTAGTAAAGTTTAACTCCGCTTACAGAGAAGCTTGAGTCTTCGTCGGGGCATCTTGATAAGAATGTACTAAATAATGCATTCTTAATTAAATCTACGATTTATTTCTAATACATTATGTGTACATTATTATTTTTGTACTTTAATAAATTTTTAAATTCAAAGATTAAAAATTAGATCAAAAATTATATTAAACTTTATAATTTTTATATTAAATCTTATATTAATAGTAATATTTTTATATATTTAAAACTTATATTAACAATATTAATAATAAATCTTATTTTTTTATTTTTATATTAATAATGAAAATTTGTATTAATAATATTTTTATATATTGATAATTAAAAATTTATATATTATATTTTAACTTTTATTATAAAATTTTATATCGAAATGTTTTATTTTATATTGAAAAATATTTTATTTTATTAAAAACCTTTATATTAGAATAGTATTTTTATTTTTATTTGAATATTTTAACAGATTGTAATAAAAATTTTAGCCAATTAAATAAATTCTTATTAGTAATATTTTAGATAGATTAGAAAAAAAAAAAAAAAAAAAAAAAAAAAAAAAAAAAAAAAAAAAAAAAAAAAAAAAAAAAAAAAAAAAAAAAAGTTTTATTAATATTATAAATGTATTTTATTTATATTGTTATAATTAAATTTTATATAATTGATTATAAAAATCAATTTAAATTTAATAGTTTTTATATATAAAAAGAAAAATAATAATAAAATGTAATTTAGTGGCAAGAACAACTTTTATGCCTTGAAAAAAAAGTATAAATAGTTGTAAATTTTGCTACTAATTTTTAAATATCATCAAATAAAATCAAATAAATTTATAAATAAAAATAATAAATAAATAAATAAAATTTGTGTTTCCTTACTTTATTTTTATTTAATTCTCTAAAACCTTAACAACTGTGATAAAGAATAGAATAATAATGATATTTTTAATTAAATTTTTAATAATTTATTATATAAAAATATATTATTATATTCTTTACTATTAATAATTTTCTTATATTCTATATTAATAATTTTTATATTAATTATATTTTATTATTTTAAATATTAAATTTATGTAATTAATTAATTTATATGATTGGTTTTAATAATGTAATTAAATAATATAAAATATGTATTATCCATATTATTTTATGAAGGGGGCCTTTCTGAGAAAAGAAATAGTAGAAATAGTAGTGATAATGAAATAGGAATAAGAATTGAAAGGTTTCCCATATTGTTATAATAATAAATATTAATATTAATATTAATAAAGTTATTTTTAACAATAAAATAATTATATAATTTATAAATAATAAATATTTTTAATAATAGTTCTTTAAATAAAATTTATAATGTGTAATAATAAATTCTTTTAGTGTAATTTAGTAATTATTTAATTTATCTATTTAATTAATGTTCACACTCCTTTTCTAATATGAACCTCAACATAAAAATTGGTGGAGATATCGGGGAGTGTGAAAACATTGATGAATAGATAAGAAAAATAATAGAATAAAATATAATATAAAAATAAATGATCATAATTGTAATACAAAGAAATTATAAATTTAATTATAAAATTTTAGTAATAATTTAAGTAAAAATAATATATATATAAATTTAAAATTGAATTGTTAAAAATTGAATAATTTTAAAATGAATTCAATTTAATAATTATATTTTTTTTTTGTTAGGTGGTCGAAGAGTATTTCGAGCCTAACAAATAAATTTTTAATTTTTAAATAAAATCCTTAGGTGGTCAGCCAGAGAGTGCTGAGCCTGAAGGTAAGTATAATAATTTTTTTTAAATCCTTAAGTGTCGGACAGAGAGTGCCGAACTTAAGGAATAAATATATAAAAATTATTTCAAATAAACTTTCTTGGGTGTCGAAAAAGGATTTTCGAACTTGAAGAAAGTTAACAATATATTGGTTTACTGCGGTAGTTCCAATATAATAAACATTGAATAATTTTAAAATTTTAATTTAAAATAATTTATATTTAGTTTATAATATAAAATTAATACTTAAAATATTACAAAATTTGAAGAAATTATAAAAAAAAAAAAAATTTACAATATATTTTTAAGAAATAATAATATTTATTATATTATTTAGTGTTTCTATAATTACATTAATTGAAAATTTATTAGAACATAATAAATTTTATATTTTTTTTTTATGATCAATAATTAGAATTCCAATTGAGGAATTTAATAAATTATATAATTACATTAAGCATTTACAAGAATTAAACAAAATATGAGAAGAACAAGTTCCAGTTGTTATTTTAAATGAAGAATTATTAATGCAAAGCATAACTGAATTGAAAGATAAAATAAGTGAATTAAAAAAAAAAGTGAATTAAAGAAAAATATTTTTGAAGAATATAATATTATTCAAATTATAGAAAAATAAAAAGAGAAAATTATTTTTGAAGAAGATAATTTTATTCAAATTACAAAAAAAGAAGAAAATATTAGTAAGAAAAATCCCTATAAAGATAACATAAATATTCTTAATTCAGGAAGAGAACAATTCAGTAATTGAAAAAAAGAAAATATTACAAATGAAACAATTCTTCACAGTCCAAGAAAATTAATAAATTAAATTGTGAAATTGAATCTTTGAAACTTGGTAAAAGTAGTAATTTAAAATAAAATAAAAATAAAATATAAATTAGTGATATATCAAATGGAAAATTCATTTAGTTTCATAAATTGAATTATTGAAGTTTGAACATAATATTAATATCACTGATTTAGAGAATTCATTAAAACAATGTGAAAATAGAATTAAAGAATTTAATGAAATAATAACTTTAAAACAAGAAGAATATAATAAATAAGAGGATAATTGAACATTAGTAATAATAATTATGATGAAATATAAAAAAAAAAAAAAAAAGGAGAATACATATTAAATATAACCTTCAAAATATGTTATATAATAATTTTTAATTTAATTGAATAAGAAATTATTATACGAAGAAATAAAAAAAAAAAAAAAAAAAAAAAAAAAAAAAAAAAAAAAAAAAAAAAAAAAAAAAAAAATTAAAAAGGGTTAATTTCTAAATGAAAGAAGAAAATGAAGTTTTAAAGTTCATAGTTGAAATAACTAGCGAAGATATCGAAGCTACTGGAGAACTGAAGAATATAACAAAAATAAAAAAAAAAATGGCAAGAAAAAAAAAAAAAAATTAAAAAAAAAATATTTGAAAAATTTTTTTTTTGGTACAATCCAAGTTGATCCTGAAATTTTTGGAACTTTTAAAAATTATTATGAAAAATTTTTAATATATGGTAATATATAAATTAAATTATTTAATTTAAATATTTCAATTAATACATATATTAAAATATATTTTAAAATATACAAAAATTTTTAAATTTAAGAAATAATGATAATATTATATATAAAAAAAAAAAAAATTATATTTTTATTTAGTTATATAGTTAATTAAAAAAAAAAAAAAAAAAAAAAAAAAAAAAAAAATGTATTTAGTTAATAATATAAGAAAATTTGCCTTTGCTATAGTATAGCAAAAGTTTTAGCGGGGGCATCATGATAAAGAATAGAATAATAATGATATTTTTAATTAAATTTTTAATAATTTATTATATAAAAATATATTATTATATTCTTTACTATTAATAATTTTCTTATATTCTATATTAATAATTTTTATATTAGTTATATTTTATTATTTTTTATATTAAATTTATGTAATTAATTAATTTATATGATTGGTTTTAATAATGTAATTAAATAATATAAAATATGTATTATCCATATTATTTTATGAAGGGGGCCTTTCTGAGAAAAGAAATAGTAAAAATAGTAGTAATAATGAAATAGTAATAATAATTGAAAGGTTTCCCATATTGTTATAATAATAAATATTAATATTAATAAAGTTATTTTTAACAATAAAATAATTATATAATTTATAAATAATAAATATTTTTAATAATAGTTCTTTAAATAAAATTTATAATGTGTAATAATAAATTCTTTTAGTGTAATTTAGTAGTTATTTAATTTATCTATTTATTTAATGTTCACACTCCTTTTCTAATATGAACCTCAACAACTGAAGATTTCGTTACAATAATATTTAAATAATAAATAAATAATAAATGAACTCAATTAGAATTGATTATATTTATTTTAGTTATTAATTATAATTCTCTTTATTTAGTAATAGTTAATTATTTATTATTAGTTTAGGTTAGTATTGTTTTTAAATAAATAGCTAGATAATATAATTCAATAGGAATTATATATTATAAATGTAATAAGATAAAAATATAAATAGTTATCAAATTTCATGTATTTTAATCGATGTAATTGTTATTAACGATTTCTTGTTAATAACACTTTAAAATAAATAAAGATTTTAATGTTTAAAAAATTAATAAAACTTGTTCTTTAAAACTATTATTTTGTGTTTTAGTGTTATTATTGAAGTGTTGATTTATAATCTATTTTTTTACCTAAACTTTATACCACCACAACACTTTTTCTTTTCAGTAATCACACCATAACTTTTACATTTATCAAAAATATCATTGATAAATATATTGAATAAAATAGGTGAGAGAGGACACCCTTGGCGAACACCACGGTGTATTGGAAATTCTTTTGAAAGTTTACCATTAAAGTTTGCACGAGCTTTCGAGGTAAGGTATAGATTAGTAATGAATTGAAGGCATTTACTACGAATACCAAGATTATTTAGTTTAGTAAGTATATTGTAAATTGGAACTGAATCATAAGCTTTTTTAAGGTCAAGAAAGGCAAGAAAGGTAAATTTATCCTTAAATTTTCTTCTTTGATAAATTTCACGAATGGATACAAATAAACTAATACATTCTTCTTTATTTCTAAAACCAAACTGTTCTGGTCTAATTATTCCATTAGAAAAAGCATAGTCCGATATTCTTTTAGTGACAATTTTTGATAGAATTTTTAAACCTACATTGATGAGTGAAATACCACGATAATTATTACAATCTGAAAGATCCCCTTTTTTAGGAATAGAAACAATAGAAGCAGAGTTCCATTCATTAGGAAAGTCACCATCCCAAATTTTATTAAAAAGTAATAACAGACACTTTGCACAATCGGAATAAGTAACCTCTTGATTAGAGTCATCCTGAGAAGAAGTACTACTCTCAGAATTAAAAAATGCTTTAAAAAATTCTGTAGGTATACCATCAGGACCAGGTGCTTTGTTATTTTTCATTGAAAGAACAGTTGAATGAATTTCTGACATGGAATTAGGTTGATTAATATCCCATGATTCCTGAGGAGTAGAAGAATTATTAAGTATTCTTTTCCAATAATTTTCATTAAGACTGTGACCAGTTATATCAGAAGCAAGTTCTTCATAGTGTTCTGCAAAACGATTGTGTTGATCTTCTTGGGATACTAGAACATTACCTTCTTTATCTTTAATGTATACAGGTGATTGGGAAGGAGAGTAAGAAGGTTTAGAGATTTTCTTAAGTCCAGACCAACCACGCTGGGCATCATTTTTTAAGAAACATTCGCCGATGGAATGAATCAAATTTTTAAATCTAATAATCCTAATATTTCTTTTAATACTAATGATATAATCAGAAAGAACTCTATATTCTTTTGAGAGATCACAAAATTCTTGAAGATTAGACAAATCATTACTAAGTTTAAAATTTTTAATCCTTTTATAAAATAAATGTTTTTCATGTGATAATTTCTTAATATAAGCAGGACAATGGAACGCTGAACCCTGTAAATTTGTAGGAACTCTTGCTTGAATGTCATCGCCTATTTTATTTGCTGTGTCAAGAAGTTTTTTAACCATTGTATTAGAGTCTGGATTATCATTATGTTCAAATTCATCCAGTAAACATATGAATTTATTATGAGAGAAGATTGCTTCACATTTATCCCTACAAATTCGATTAGACCACTTAATTTGTTTATCCCGAGGGGGAGTAACAAAACCATCAGGAGATATTTTTTTACAAGAAAGAATAAGTGGTAAATGGTCAGAGATGTCATTAAAAGAGTAGCATACAGAAGCAATATTCAGATAATTTCTTAATTTATCGTTCACTACTATAAAATCAATACAAGAATTCTTTCCACCATTAGACCAAGTAAATTGATGACCAACCATATCCATAACAAACCATTGAGGGGAAATTCTAAGAATAAGATCTTTGAGTCGTTGCTTAGTCATGTTGAAATCACCAACAATAGCCGAAGGGTTATTCTGATGTTTCTTGAGCCAATTAGCAAAATAAGTTTCCGCTTTTTCTCTAGAGTCTTTGTGTTTTTTGCTAGGGATGTAAATGTTCCCTAAAGAACATCTGACACCCCAAAAAGAGAATATATTTACTGAGAGTATATATCTATATTCAAAATCATCATCAGTGAATTGGCAGGTTGAGTGCACACCTATATAAAGGCCCCTCATATCAGGGAATTTTTTTGTCCGCACGTCTCAGTACTGTTCTATAATGATTAAGGAATGGATATGAGTTAGAAAAAGAGTTAAGGAATGAACTATTACCGACTTCTTGAAGACAAATACAAATAGGATTAAAGATTGAATTAAAATTAGTAAGTCCGTCACGTTTTTCAGAATTCCAACCATTTATGTTCCAGCTAATACAGAGGTTGAAATATTGAGTATTCGAGAAAGGGTTAGCATACAGGAGGCTTTCAGAGATGGGGATTGAGGGTTCAGAATAATACCTGGTTCTATTATGATTAACATTGCTAAATGTGCGTATCCTTGAAGTAATCTTCCATTTTATTCTTTTAACAGGTAAGTGCTTAGTAATCAAATAAATAACCTTCAAATAATCCGTGTAATTATTATAGTTAACTCTTAGGATGAAGTAGTTTTCCATATTAATATAGTGTTTTTTAACGATACCATGAACAACTTCATTACAATTTGATATCTTTTTGCTTAAAAATTCCCATAGTCTACTTTCAGTCCAAGATTCAAGATCATGAATGAAAATTAAAACAAATTTATCATGGTCAGGATCATAATGTCGCAGACCTCTTCGTATAGTTGACATAATAAAATAAAAAACTTATCTATATTAATAAAAAGTAAATGTAATATAAAAAAAAAAAAATAAAATTAGTAAAAAATTAAAAAATTAAAAAAAATAAAAATTTATTGCTGTTGTTTTCTCTTTCGTGTATATTGTTTGCTAAAACTTGTTTGTTTTTCTTTCTTTTTGTGTTGACTAGTTTTTAATTAATGATTTTCAATCATAAATTCCTGTTTTATGTAAAAATTTCAGTAAAATAATCATATATAATATAAAATTTAAATGTTAATGAAATAATAGTTGTGAAAAACTATAAAAAGATTCCCATCCGTTAAATAATGTCTCAAACACAAGCTTTGGAGTGAATCAATCTCCTACATTTCCATTTTACAATAGCTACATGAGAGTATAAATAATACTATAGAAAAAAACATATACAAAAAAAAAATGCTAGAGTAAAAATACAATAGATTCATTACAATGATAATATGTAGAAACTACATGATATTATTAATTATACAACTCCAATGTTACTACATATCCAGTTTAAAACAATATAAAACATCAGGTTCACTTTCTACAGTCTTCCAGTATTCCAGTTTTTACTCTTCGTACTAGAAGCCACTTTAGAAAGGATAACCATCGATTATCATCAGAATCACAGAAAGCTGTAATTAGTACACCTAATATAGGTTATTCCTTTTCCATCAACCCTCCATGGACCTGGAAAAACAGTCCACATCATTGGGGTATTATAATTTAACTTAATTTAATTTAATTTTTTTATTTTTTTATTTTTATTTTTTTTTTTTGGAAAAAAAGAAAAATATAAATTTATATATACATAATATTAATTACTTAAAAATATATATATATATATATATTTTTTTTTTTTTTTCTTTTTTTTTTTTTTTTTTTTTTTTTTTTTTTTTTTTTTTTTTAATAAAGATTATACTGAAGAATTAGCAAATTCTTCGTTAAGTTATTTAATGACAGAGTATTTAAATAGACTTAATGAATTTGTAGGAAATACTGAATTTAGTTACAGTTATGTGGATGATCCTGATCAATTATCAGAAGTATTAGAAAAAATATTAAATCATCCCTTTATAAAATTTCATAATAATATCGTTCATGATATTGCAGGTCATACTTATAGATATATTGAAAAAGCTCATGTATTCTTGATTGATAAAGTTAATAAAATGCTACGTATAGCTTTTATAATTCATACGATAATATCAATTATCATCGTATCACTATTTATGATTTATATTACAAGACAAATAAAACAACAATTATATCTTATGGACGTGTTAATGAATATTATTTTTTCCGTTCCTTTACCTGTTTATCGTTCATCAACTAAACTTCAAACGTAAAAATTATATTTAATTTATTAAAAATCAAATAAATTTTAAAATATAATATTTTATTTATGAATAATTGACTAATATGTAACAATATATATATGTATATATATTATTATTATTATTATTATTATTATAATAGATTTATTGAGACAGGAAAATTAATATAAAGCTAAGCAATCATTTTTAATAAAAGATTTTTATATTTTAAAAAAAAAAGAAAAAAAAAAGTTTATTATTCTTATAGATTTTAATTGTATTAAAAAATTTTAATTGTATTTAAAATTTGTAATTATTTATAATATTGACATAGAATAATTCAAATGCGAATAACTATGATATAAAAATGAAATATATACTACATACATATTTTTAAAATACTATATTAATATTTTATTTAATTTAATGAAATATATACTATATATATAAATTTTAAATTCTTTTTCTATAATAGAATATAAATTAGTTTTTTACTTTTCAAATATTATATTAATATTTTATTTTGTTTAATGAAATAAATATTATTTTTTTTTTTTTAATTTATTTTTTATATAAATTAGCTTTTTTATTAAGAAGATTTTCAATACTATTTTATTATTTAACTATTAACTTTCAACCAAAAATTTATTATAAAAATAAAATATTTATTAATTTTATTATTACTTCGTGTTTTTTTTTTTTTTTTTTTTTTTTTTAATTTAAATGATTAGTCTAACCCATCTTTAAAATAGATAGTGTGGTGTCCACTAAACTCCCCCAGATACATCATTTATTGAACTATTAAGGGGAGACTCACCTTTCGTAGAAATAGATGATGATCCTGTATTATCATTATGCCTTATCAGTACGACACCGACGTTCTTGATTAAGTTTGGTATTTTGGAATACCTATCAAATAATAGCTCAAACGAACTACTTATGATGGGTATTGCGCTAGTTAATAATTCCGCCAAGCCCACAATTTTTGGAACAGGTGACTTAGATGAACCTTTGAAAAATAGTTCATTTAATTGTCTCAGTTCCCCATTATCGAAATATAGCTCATTTAAAGCTAAAGTTCCACCAAGAAGGAACAAGTATATATAATGATTGATATAATCTTCAAAATCAGAAATAGAGTCACAGGAAGAAAGAGGATTAAATGCTCTAATCTTCATAATGAATAAAACATAGAGATCATCGATTAAATTTAAAGAATTCCATCTAAAAGATACAAGATGTAAATGTAAAATCCAATGCTCAAAAGATTGATTGCTTTTGCCACAACAGGGGCAAGTCTTGGGACAATCTTCTGAAACTCTACCCATTCTAATAACAATAGTTTTATAAATTTTGATGTTTTTTTGAATCTGTTTTGTCATAAAATTTAGCTTTAATACAATTGATTTTCATATCTCTTTTCCAATAAAAATCCTTGATTTTATTATCGTTATTACCTCTTTTCTCTAGTTTACGTTTAAGAGTTCTACTTTCTTTCGTCCATGTATATTTTCTAGATTTTGGAATATTATTAATTAATAGGAAATAATACAATTTGAATCTTTCCATTTATCAAAACATTTGACTTGAGACAAAGCACACTTAGCTGATAATGGAGGAATATTTAAATCTTTTGAAATAGACTATACATTAATAAAAGATTTGGCTTTTTGTAAACCTGCAACCCATCTTAATCCTTTATTAATTAATTTCTGAGTATTATTTGTTCTCGTTTTATTTGAACCAAGTAAAGGTGCAAAGTAAGAGACTTTACTAAGTACATAGGAGTTAATTATAATCTTCTTAAATGGAATAGGAATTTTGGAATTTGAAAGAAATTTACTAATAGAAAAGAGAGCTTTAGTAACTTTAGAGTTAAGTAATTTAATAATAGGGTTCAACGATAAGCTTTTATCAAATGGTATACCTAAATAGGTATAGCATTTAGTTATTGGGATTGGTTGACCAGCAAGATAAAAAGTAGGATCTCTTTTATTTTGAAAAAGAGGTGTGTCTGGTCGAATCACCATCGTTGCACACTTGTTAATTCCAAAATTCATCATATTAAATTTATCCCATTCATTTACCTTCTTAAGCATTTTTTTAACTTAGTTCTTGACGGTGCACATAGAACAACATCATGCTATTAATATGATTGGAATTATTATAATTGATTGAACTGGAATTTGAATTTGAATCTGAACTTGAAACTAAATTTAAACATATATTTGAAATTGAATCTAAACTTGAATTTGAACTTGAACTGGAACTTGTACTTGAACTTGTACTTGAACTTGTACTTGAACTTGTACTTGAGCTTGTACTTGAACTTATACTTGAACTTGAACATGAATCTGTATTTGAACTATAATTTGAATTTTGACTTGAACTTGTATTTGAATTTGAAGTAGTGAATAAGTTGATATTATATGATGAATTCACTTTTTCTGATAAGGCAAAATGTTTCCTTTTGAGAGAAGAAAAACTGTATTTATGATTCCTTTTGCTACAATTAATAACATTAATTGAAGCACGTTTGAAACTATTAACAATACAATCGGTAATAGATGTTATTTCTTCTTCATTACCTACTATTTTAATTTTAAAGAATGCATCATTAAAGTTAGCAATACGTTTAACTGATAAAACCTTATTATTTAATTCATTCAGAGTTTTCTTTAAATGTCTTCTCATTTTGATTTCTGGCCAAGATCGAAGTCCGCGGATAAAGAGTAGTTTCGTATTCTCCATTGGAATACCGTGGCACCTTGAACCTCTTAGAATGAAATTCTTAATTCTTATATATTGGATTTCCATAATAGTAATAAAAAAACTAAAAATTAATAAACTAAAAAAAATAAAAAATAGTAGTTAGTTTTTATTATAAAGTCTTGAGTATAATGAGAATTGTAATAATTTTATATCTCTTTGGAGTAAATAATTTTGATAATTAGTAGTTTGTTGAATGATTGAAAAATAATTTGATTTAGCACTTTTTTCAGTATATTATTTAATTTGAATATTATAAAGTATTTAATGACTAAGATTGTATTGATGAAATATAATGGCACAAAATTAGTAAAGAGTTAAATAAATTACTACAAGATTTAGAGTGAATCAATCTCTAATTGAATACAATAGATTCTTACATGAGAATAGTAATATTACATGATAATAGAAATACAATGAAAATGTATTACTTATTCTTGGGTGTAACTTATTTAACAATGTTCCAAAAATGCATCATTATATTCCGCAGTGAACGATCACCAGAAAAATTTTACCAATAACATTACCATTGCGCATAATGTTATTAATTAACACAAAATATAACTTTACAACTATTTTGCACCAGTACTGTGGATCTACTTTATAAGAGCAAAGTTAAATCCCCTTGTAGGCGATTTATTATATATAAATCGAGTACACACCTTCTCGATTGGGGGTTCTTAAAATAAAACATCCTATTCCTTTTTTATAATTTAAATCAATAATGTCTGCGCTTGGTACCACATTACATATATATTTACACACTCATTATTCAGAAAATTACTAATATTAACTCGATTTACGCCAATTAACCCATCCAATACATTGTAACAATACTACTATTTTCATTATCACTAATATTATCATTATCACTAATAATAATATTCTTATTTTCACTATCAATACTATTACCATTATTAACAACACTATTTCTATTACTTCATTACTATTATTAGAATCAGTGCTCGTTCAGTGTGAATAAAAGTTTGATTATTATTTATAACGAAAAAACCAACTACACTATTTTCATAATAATAATAAATAATATATATATAAAAAAAAAATACTAGATACCAACATATTTTTTGATAATTTAAATAATACTTTAATTATTTTTATTGGTTTATAGTAATTATATATTGTATACAATAATTTCCTCTTTTTTTTTTTTTTTTTTTTTTTTTTTTTTTTTTAGGATACTTTCAATAAATAAAAATGAATTAATGTATATATATATTAAGCATATATATATTTATTAAACACTACTTATCAAATTCATATCCATTAATTATTTTATATTTTATTATACTAAATATTTAATCTTATTAACCTCCAATTTTTTTTTTTTAAAATTTCAATTTTTTTTCTACATATTTTTCATATATTTTTCCTTCTATAATATCTCAAGATTAACAATTTACTCCAAATATTTATATAAATATATATATTTATTAAATTCTAAATTGGATTTTATTTTAATTTATATTTCCTTAAATGTTATAATTTAATATTTATATTTATCATCTTATATTTTACTATATATATTTTTTTTAATTCTATTAATTTAATTTGATTTTACCTTTAACATCCTTGTATCTAATACTTTTTTCTTATAAAAAATTTACCATAACCCGATTAAACGATTAAATACGCCTAAATGAAATCATTAAAAATTACTTATAACAATAATCCTCAATATAAACTTTTTTACACTTTAATTTTTACCAACATGAACATTTGTTATTTTTTTTCGCTTTTTAAATATTGAATTAATCGAACAGATTTTATTGATATTATTTAGATCTATTTGTTTAAAACAATACCATCGAATCTCTTCTTGAACCAGTTGATGGTTTCTTCCTTGGTGTTACGGTGTGGGAATCCAACCTTAGCGGATTGTTGCTTTCTTCTGGCAACTCTGAAACCTGGTCTACCCATAACAACGTAGAAGTCCATACCGTAAATACCGATACTTGGATCATACTTAATACCTAAATCAATATGTTCTTGGATACCGAAACCGAAGTTACCGGTGGAAGAGAAGTTAGATCTCTTTAATTCGTATTCCTTAACCTTTAAACCTCTGTCGAGAATTTCTTCAGCCTTTGGACCACGAACAGTACAGTGGACAGCAATCTTTTCATTACGTCTGATACCGAAAGTACGGACAGTGTAACGAGCCTTGGACATAACTGGAACTTGGCCAGTTAATTGTTCTAAAACCTTAGAGGCACGAGTAAGTCTATCTCCAGATTCACCAACAGAAATGTTGAGACAGAGCTTTTCTAACTTGAGTTCCCTCATTGGGTTGGAAGCTGACTTTTCGGTACTCTATATTATTTTTTTATATAATATACATTTATACTATTTAATAATTTTATTATTATTTTATCATGTAGAATATTTCATTATTTTCTTTATTATGATATAGATAGCTCATAATAAACGAATATACTAGTTTCAATATAAATAAAATGAAATAACTTGAAAAATATTATTTTAAATAATAATAAATACTTTTTTTTTAGTCTATATTCATTCATCATATTATATATTTAAATTATTTCTCTTTTTTTTATTCTAATTAATAAATATATTCTTTTAACCTATCCATCCATCAAGAATTTATTAATATTCATAAGATTAATAAATCAAAATAACCAACACAACATTTAAAAATTATAATAATAAAAAAAGAAAAACATTCATTATTCATTTATATTCATCTATTGAAACATCATATTACCATCTCGAATTTATTAAAGCTAAAATTGAAGAGAGGTTGTAAACGATACTAACGATTGTTACTTTTCTTTTTTTACAACATCTAATTCACCAATCATATACATTCTATTGAATATTTTTATTTACAATATACAAATAATATATGTAATAATATATTATTTTAATATAATTTTATTTCATATATTTATTAATTTTTTATTTATTCATTTTATATATTAATTTATTTATTTATTTATATATTCATTTATTAAATTATTTTTATAAAAATAAAATATTTTAGAATTTAAAAAAAATTAAACTATATTTATAAACTATGATATTTCAAGAGACCACTGATAAGCCTGTCATATAAAGCAGTGCATATGATTTTTTTTTTCTTATTAGACTTGCTTAGAGAGAGAGGTCCGTGTCGTCACCGAAATAGTATGGTAAAGAATCTGATACGATTAAGGGTGAAGCTGGAGACCCTATTGTCCTCTCCTTTCATTAATTCCTGACTAAAAAAAAATATATTTATTTATTTATATATATTTTAAATAGTTCCATATTTATAAATAAAAACATTATAATATTTTAGATAAAGAAAATCTTTTTATTTTTAAAATAATAATAATAATAATAATAATAATAATAATAATAATAATGATGAAAATTAAACTCCAAAAACCCCAGAAGATCCGTTACGCAATACTGCTCACGGAGACAAGTGAGAAGATCGAGCATGAAACGCAGTGGAACTGGGTAGATCTGTCGAGATTAGTCGGGAGTGAGCAGTATTAATTTTCTTTAATAAATAATAAAAATATAATAAATTTATATTTTTATAATTTATTAAATAGAAATAAATATAAATTTTAAATTATTAAAAGTTAATGTACCTTTCACAATATTATTATTAATGATTATGAAAATTACAATATAAAAAATATTATTTTGAACATTTATTAATATATATATAAACATAATATAATATTTCATTTTTTACTTTTTTTTTTTTTTCAAAAAGTAAATAATAAAAAATAATAAATAAAAAATAATTATAAAATATAATAATTATAAAAAATAATTACAAAAAATAGTAATTAAATTATTGAGATAATAAATAAAGAAAAAAATAAAGAAAAAATAATTAAAAAATATTAAAATTAAATTAATAAAATTTCGTTATTAATTCCATATTAATAATTATATTAATTAATATACACAGATTTAAAAAAATTATAATCAATAAATTTATATATTAAATTATATTGTTATTGTTATATAAATTTTTAATAAATACAGCAAAAATTTATTAAAAGTTTTTTTTTTTTTTTTTTTTTATTTTATTTTATTTTATTTTATTTTATTTTATTTTATTTTAAAGAAGTCTTACAATTTTTAATATAAAATATAATTTTATCCTGTACATTAAATTTCATTTCAACAAATCTTAAAAAAAAAATTATAATTGTATAAACATTATTATATATATTTATTTTAGTATTCATTTTGTTACAACTTTAAAATATCATAAAATTAGAATACAACTCTTAAATTATTTTCTCATCACTTTTTTTTTTTTTTTTTTTTTTTTTTTTTTTTTATTATATATTATAATTTTTATTATAATTTCAATATTTAATATTCAATATTCAATTGTCTGGTAAATTCCTATATATATATATATATATATTTTACTTTTCCTTTTTTTTTTTTTTTTTTTTTTTTTTTTTTAAAAAAAAAAAAAAAGAATTTTTTATATAATAAGAGACTATCATATTTTTATTAATTTTATACTATTAAATTATAATTGGAACATTTAAAATTTTGTTAATAATAAAAAAAAATATGAATACAATAAAATATGCTGGAGTAAAACGATCAAATTCAGATGATCTTGACAATAATTATAAACGTCCAAAAATAGATGAAGATAATACGTATGTAATAATTTTTAAAATTTTATCAAAAAAGTATAATTATTATTATTAAATTTATTATTATTATTATCATTATTATTATTTTGTTTGAAATTTTAATATGAAATTAATTTATTTATTTTTTTTTGTATAATAATATTTAATTTAAGGCCATTTCAAATATATAAAATGAAATGTTCTATAATTCCTTCTGATATATTTAACAATATAACTGAAACCCAAATGGTTTTACAAAAAAATAATATAGAATCAAATTCCGATAATAATTTTAATAACAATACTACAATGAATATTATTTCAAATAATGAAAATATAGAAAATGGGTTATCAGATAATTCAGAATATAAACAAATCAATTTAACTCTAAGAAATTTACATAATATTAGAAAACTTTCAAAGAATTATTTAGAAGATCAAAAAAATGTTGAAATTAATAATAGAAATAATAATAATAATATCCCAATATCTAATAATTTTTATTTTAAGATCAATTCCCAATTAAAAAATTTACATATTTCAAATATAAAACAACATAAAAAAGATTATTTAAATTAATGAATTATTTTATTATAATTAGGAGATGGTAATTCTATTTTTTTGAAATTTTTTATTAATTTAAAAAAAAAAAATAATAATAATATTACCTTCTCCTTATTATAATAAAATAATTCTTTTATTTAAAATCGAAATAAATATATCATACTATTCATAACGAAACCTTTAAACTTATATATATATATATACACAAACTTTTAAATTTATTTTTTTTTATATTCAATCACTTATATATATGAGAATACTATTTTTAATTTTATTAATAATTTATTATTTTTTTTTTTACAAAAATTATTTGTATTATTTTAAAATCTATTGCATTATACTTTGATTTCATGTAATATTTTACAACAAATAATAGTTTAATAAATGTACCATTTAATAATTTTAAATCATGTATTTGCATTTAAATTTTCTTAATAAAATTTTCAAAAATTTTCAAATAATTATTTTTATAATTATTTTTTATTCTTTTTTTTTTTTTTTTTTTTTTTTTTTTTTTTTTTTTTTTTTTTTAAAAAAAAAAAAAACAAAGCTACAAACATTTTAGGCTTAATTATGTAAAGTTAATGTAGGTATTAGTAAAATTTTTGAATAATATAAAAAAGAGTTTGTTTAATCAAACTGGTTTAAATAATAATAATTAAATATTTATTTATTTATTATTTATTTTTATTTTTATTTTTATTTTTATTTTTATTTTTATTTTTATTTTTATTTTTATTTTTATTTTTATTTTTATTTTTATTTTTATTTTTATTTTTATTTTTGTTTGATATAATTATTTGTTTTACAAGATTATTAGTATTATTTAAAAGTAATTTGATGAAATGTAATATTTTACAATAATTTTGATTTAATAAATATACCATTTAATAATATATAATTATATACACTGTATTAAAGTTTTCTTAAAAGTTATATATATATAAAATTATTTAAAAAAAAAAAAAAAAAAATTATTTTATAAATTAAGTCATGTATATATATTAAAAAATATTTCAATTTATCGTAGAAGTCAAGAAATTTATGTTCAAATACAGTTTGTATAATAATGAAATTGTTTGTTTGCTATTATTTGTAAATATTTGTAAATTATTAATAAAAAAAAAAGTTTAATAATATTAAAATAATCAAAAGATTATTAATTTATATGAATTTAATTAATTATTTATTTAATAGTTGATTTATTTATTTAATGGTTTATTTATTTATTTTATTAATATAGAATTAATATAAAATTTAAACTTTTTTCTAATATTTTTTTCGATAAAAAAACCTTAATTAAATTGAATATTTATGTTTATTTTAATTAAGAATCACCAATAAATAATGATTTTATAATGACCTATTGTTCTTATAACGTTACGTACTGTATAAAAAAAATGGATATATATGTATACCTGATAATAAAATAAATAATATGACCCTTAAAATAAAAATTACTGAGATAAAATAATAAAAAATAATAAAAAAAAATTAATATTAAAAATGGAAAAAGTTTAAATAATTCAATAATAAAAAAAAAAATAAAAATTATTGAGATAAAATAATAATAATAAAAAAATAATTAATATTTAAAATGGAAAAAGTATAAATAATAATAATAATAATAAAAAAAAAAAGCTAAGTATTTTTAATTATATCTATTATTTTATTATTATTAAAATTTTTATTTAAAACTTTAATTTATATTAAAAAAAATTTAAAATTATAATGATTTAATTTTTAAATTAAATTTAAATATTGAAGAATATTTTATAAAATTTAAAATATTAATTTTATAAAATATTCTTCAAGTCAATAATTAAATTCGTAAAAATATATGTATTATTTACAAAATTCTATAATTAGATTAAATAATAATATAATTAAAGAAAATAAAGATTAAAACTATATATCATACAGTAAGGTATAAATATATATATAAATATAAAATAAAATTTTAATTATTTAATTAATAATTTTATAATATGATTTATAATTTAATAAATAATAATAATAGTAAGATTGTAAATAATATATGAAATACGATTAAAGTTTACAAATTATCCATAATTATCAAAAAGTTAAAGAATTCAATTTTAGTATTTTTTTTTTTTTTTTTTTGAATTCGATAGTATTAATAATAATAATATATATATTAATTATTTTTTTAAGCACTATTACTTCTATATAATTTTAGATAATAGATTATTTCATATAATATATAATATATATAATATATATATATTATTAATATTTAATAACGTATTACATTTTATTAAATTATTTTTATAATATTACCGAAAAAATTAAATTTTTTTTTCTATTTTTTTTTTTTTTTTTTAATTCTTTCATAAGTTACCTTTAATAAATTTACATATTTGAATAAATTTTGACTTTTTTTATTATTAGAAAAAAAAATTGAAGAATATAATCATGTATATATGAATTAAAAAGTATTATATAAAAAAATAGCAACAAAAATAACAATAAAATATATATATAATATATTATATATAAATAATAATATATATACATATATATATATTATTATTAAGTTTAAGAAATAAAAGATAAATATTTACATGTAAACATAGAAGAAGAAAGAAAAAAGATAGAAAAAATAATAAAAAAAAGAAATAAAATAAAGGATAGCATTTTATTAATTTAATAATAAAAAAAAATGGCAGAAAAAGAAAGTGAACATGAAGTTATAGAAAGATTAATAACAAAATTAAAAGAATCAGAAGAAAGAAATCAAGAATTAACAAATAAAGTTAATGAATTAAATTCGTTTATACAAAAACAAAATATCTATATTCAAAAATTGAGAGAAGAAATAAATGCCAAAGAATTAGCATTTTCACAACATCAGCAACAACAACATCAACAAAAGAATGGCAGTACATCTAAAGAAAAATCACCAAAAACTCCATTAAGTATTAAAACGACTATCCCAAATCAAGGAGTAATATCATATAAATATTCAAAATTTGCAAGTCCAACCACCGACGGCTTTATGTCATCAACCCTTAGTCCAATATTTCATGTTGAACATATAAGGCATTCATCAACCGATGATAATATAGTCAGTAAAGATGATATACATAAAAGAAAATTAAGTCATAGTAGCCAATTTGGAAAAGAAACGAAATATTCACAATCCGAAAATAATATAATGCTTTCATCTTCAAAAAGTATTGATTCAGTTAATAATGATAGTAACCTGAATTTAAATAATTCTCTAAATGATTTTGAAGACAAAGAAATTTCGTCTGATCAAATTACAGTGTATATTCAAAAATTAGAATTTTGTAAGAATGAAAGAAATAAAAAAGATATAGCATTTGTTATTAGTATTAGAAATTCAGATAGTGGTGATGAATTATGGAGAATTCGTAAATCTTATAGCGATATTCAAAATTTGGAAAATAATGTATATATTAATTTTTATTTTTATTTTTATTATTATTTTTATTATTTTTATTTTTATTTAAATTTTAATATATATATATATATATATAATTAAATAAAAGAAAATTAAATAATAATGCTGATATTAATATTAATTAATATCAATTTATATTAAAAAAAAAAATTATTATTATATTTAAATATTAAAAAATATATAAATATATTAAAATATATTATTATTTATTATTAATTATTAATTATTTATTATTTACTATTTATATATACAATATATACAAAAATGTTTTTACATTAAAAAAAAAAAAAAAAAAAAAAAAAAAAAAAAAAAAAAGATTAAAACCAATTATCCCAAAGAAAAAACTCAAAATATTGGAAAACTTCCAGAAAGAAATTTAAATGGTTTAAAATTAGAATCTAAACAAATTCAATTAAAGGTTTTTTTTTTTTTTTTTCTTTTAATATATATACATTATAATATAATAAAAATAAGTATAAGTTTTCCTAAAATAATAATAATAATGATATATATAACTAATAATTTTTATAATAAAATTTATATATATAATTTTATATTATATCAATTCATTTATTCATTTCTATAAATAAAATGAATAAATAAATAAATAAAGATTACTATGGAAATATATATTCAACATTTATGTAATATATTTAAGAATAGTGTTGAAATTGCTGACTTTTTGTCTAAAGATATAATTGAAACAGATAATAATATAGATAGTACTAAACAAGTAATAAATAAAAATAATATATATATATATATATTATATTTAAATAAAAATAATTAAAAATAATAAAAAAAAAATAAAAATATAATAAAAAATTTTTATATTAATTTATTCTTGTGACTATGATGGTTAAAATTATTATAATTACTTTAATTAATTTTTTTGATAAAATTATTAAACACAATGTATATATATATATAAATTAATAAATTATTTTTTATTATTTATTTTTAAATATATCCAAGACATGTATTAAAAGTGGATATCTCTTTAAAAAGAATAATTTCATGGGATGGAGGACAAAATACTTTGTTCTTGATGAAAAAAAATTATCGTTTTATGAAAGTGTAAGTTTAAATTATTAACTTAATAAAAAAATAATAGTATTATTAAAATAATAATAATAATAATAATAATAATAATAATAATAATAATAATAATAATAATAATAATAATAATAATAATAATAATGCCTATTTATATACGTATTAATATTATTTAACAATCATCATGATTAATTAAATTTTGAAATATATACATCTATATGTATATTTATTTATCTGTATAAATATATAAATTTCTTTTTTAAAATTACAAAAATTAAATAAAATAAAATAAAATAAAATACAAAATAAATACATAAATATATAAATACATAAATAAATATAATAAAAATAATAAAAATCATAATTTTCAAAAAAAAAAAAAAAAAATAAAAAATTAAAACATTAAAAAATTAAACAATAAAAATAAAACAGAAAGATGGAGAGCCAAATGGTATTATTAATTTAAAACATGCAAAAGTTATGACTGTTACTTCATCAGGATTAAATAAAGAAAAGTTTCATCATGCTTTTAGAATTATTGAATATAAGGATGAAAAAGGAGGTCTATCGAAAGCATCAGAAGATAAAATCTTTGCAAAACATTTATTATGTTCTGAAAATGATAACGACAGAGATGAATGGGTAGAAAAAATTAAATTTGTGGTTACAAAATTGAAAGAAGAAGATAATAATATAAATGCTTCATCCACACTAAATTCATCCAATAATTTAATATTTAAAAGTAAAAGTAATAATACTAGTTTTGATGTGAATGATAGTTTTGAAAACTCTATCAATGAAATTAACAAAGATCATATTCTTGGAAGTAAAGAAATTATTTTGTCACCCATAGATGCTTCTAATAGTAATGGTAATGATAATGAAATTAAAAATGAAAATAATGATAGCAATTCCAGTAATAATGAAGATGATGAAAATAAGAATAGCAGTAGTAATGATAATGGTATTTCCGGAAATAATGAAGTGGATACACCACAAAATAATAATAATGGATGGGATTCATCAGAGGAAGAAGAAGATGTTAATATTATTTTAGATTATGATGAAAAGAATTACTTACCTGAAGGATTTAACTTTGAAGATTTTGAAAAACAAGGAATGGATATTAATGAGTATATTAAAAATAATGCTCTAAAACAAAATAATTACAATAATGAAACTAATGAAGAAGAAGAAGAAGAAGAAGAAGAAGAAGTAGAAGTAGAAGTAGAAGAAGAAAATAATAATATTATTAATGATAATGATTATGATAATAGGAAAAATGAAAAAGATGAAGAAGATAATGATTCTCCTAATGAAAAAGTTGATAATGATGATAGCAATAACAACTCTCCCAATGAAAAAGTCGATGATGATGATAGTAATAACAACTCTACCAATGAAAAAGTCGATGATGATGATAATAATGAAAAAATTGATAATAATAATAAAAATAACAAATCTAATAAAAAAGATATTGTAATTGATGATAATGAAAGAGTTATGAAACAAATGATTCCACCACCATTAGTACCAAAAACTAAGATGGCATTTGCCAAAACAAAACTTATGAAAGAAGAAAAACAAAAAAAATTACATTTTTCATTTTATAAATTTAAGAAGAATAATACAAATGGTATTAAAAGATTATATATATTATATAAATATTGATATTTATTTTTTTTTATTATTCTTTAAATTAAAATATTAATATAAATATATATTTATATAATGTTTTTATTTTTTTTTTTATTTTATATTTATTCTTAATAATTATAATAATAATTATAATAATAATAATAATAATAATAATAATAATAATAATAATAATAATAATAATAATAATAATAATAATAATAATAATAATAATAATAATAATAATAATAATAATAATAATAATAATAATAATAATAATAATAATAATAATAATAATAATAATAATAATAATAATAATAATAATAATAATAATAATAATTATAATTATAATAATATAAGATGTTGATATAAAAGAATCCGTTCCCAATAAATACAAAAAAGTCTTTGGTGTTAATTTGGAAACTGCTGTTAAAAATTCAAAAGTTAAAGATGACTATGAATTACCAGCAATTGTATATAGATGTATTGAATATTTAGATGCAAAAGGAGGTAATATTGCAAAGAGATGATAATTATAATAATATATATATATAATATATTTATATATAAATTTTATATTTAAATCATATTAAATAATTTATCATTTATTAAATTGAACATTTTTTTTTTTAAATTTTTTCTTTAAAAAAATAAAATAGCTTATGAAGAAGAAGGTATATATCGATTATCTGGCAGTAAAGCAACAATACAATTATTAAAGAATAGATTTGATAAATGTATATATATAGTTTAATTTATAAATATATATAATGAATATAAAAAAATGTTTTGCTAATAATTTATCTATATATAAATATATAAATATATATATATTTATTTATTTATTTATTATTATTATTATTATTATTATTTCATTAAATATTTAATAACAATTTTTCCCTTTTTTTCTTTCATTTTTCTTTCATTTTTCTTTTTACCTCATTTCATTTATTTATTTTTTTTTGTTTTGTTTTTTGTTTTTTGTTTTTATTTGGTTTATCAATTAAATTTAAGATGGTGATGTCAATTTACTTCAAGATAAAGAAATTTATGATGTTCATGTCATCACTGGTTTGTTGAAGTTATATTTAAGAGAATTACCAACCACTATTATGACAAAAGAATTCCAACCTAGATTTATTGAAATTGCATGTAAGTATAAATTATCTTTTTCGAAAAAAAAAAAAAAAAAAAAAAAAAATAAATTAAAATAAAAAAATAAAAATAAATTAAAATAAAAAAATAAAAATAATTATAATAATAATAATAATAATAATAATAATAATAATAATAATAATAATAATAATAATAATAATAATAATAAAGAATAAAATAATTTCAAAAATATAATATATTAAAGTAAAAATTAATATATATAAAATTAAAAAAAAAAAAAATAAAAATAAACAATAAAAATAAATATAAAAAAATAAAAAATAATTAAATTTTAGCTATACCTGATCGTGAAGAAAAAATAAAAGCATTAGGAAACCTTATTTCTTATTTACCTCTAGCTAATTATACTCTTTTAAGATGCTTAGCGGCTCATTTAGTACGTATTGTTCAAAATAGTGATTTAAATAAGATGACCCTCTCCAATATTGCTATTGTATTTGGTCCCACCCTTGGAATACCAATTGGATTATTTGTATTAATTTTATCGGAATTTGAGGCGGTCTTCTGTTGGACCACCTTAAAAGAATCAGAAGAAGAAGAAAATATTATGTCTATATTATTCAATGGACCGGAAGATTATCTTAATGTTCATTCCATATCAAAAGCACAAAATGAAGCAAGAAATAAGATGGGTTTAAGCTCAACTAAAAATAGTAATTTCCAGAGAAATTCAAGACTTAAAAATACACGTTCCAGTCCAGGGCTCTTTAATGAGATTAGTCAAAGTGAAGAGAAGAAGAATGGAGAGAACAATTTATTAAGGGATGGTAATCACAGTTCAGATAATAGTGATTCTGAGATTCTTCCCATCAACAGTGATAATTTAATAACTGGATCTATTAAATTAAGAGGAAGAAGTAATACCACTATAAATACTATATCTAAAAATTCTGAATCCCTCAATAATAATAATAATAATAATAATAATAAATTAGTATCTATCATTAAAGAAGAATCCAATACAAAGGAATTATTAAAGCTTGATTCCGAAGTTGAAGATATAATTAATAGAAGATGTAGTAATTTATCTAATGAATCCAAGGATACCATTCAAAGTATGGAAAAATCCTCCTATACTTCTAAAAGAAAAAAAAGACAAGAACGTAGTAGTAGTCTTTCTATATCCACTCAATCTCAAGGAGATTATATAAAAAATCTTCGCAGATTATCTTGTGATGAATCACCTTCTTCGGTAAAAGCAGTATTTAATAGAAATAGTCAAGATTATATGGTCGGAATACCGGATAACTTTAGATTATCCGAAATGCTTGCAAAAGAAATAAAAAGTAAATATTTTTTTTTTGTTATTACTTTTATTATTTATTATTAATTAAATATATATAATGTATATCTAAAAGTATTTGATTTAATTATGGAATATACTTTAAATTTAATATTTATCTATTTACATATTATTTGTATGTTAATTATATAATTTTATAATATATATATATTTATTTATTTATTATAATAATATTATATAAATAAATATAGTAAAAGATAATGAAGGTATAATGGAAGGTAAAGAAATAAGATATAGTAAAGTCAGTTATGCCCATCGCTCCTTAGCTCAATAAATATGATATAATAATAAATCTTTAAATTTTTTAATTTTAGTTTGGCTATTATCTTTATTTTTATTTTAGATTTATTATATTTTAATTTATTTATTTATTTATTATTATTATTATTTTATTACTTTTATCTTTCTTTTAATTTTTAATTTTACCTATATATGTATATTTAATAACTATATATATATGTATAAATAAAAATAATGAAATGAATATATATATGTATAAAGAATAGTAAAACAAAACAAAACAAAAGCAAAAAAAAAAAAAAAAAAAAAAAAAAAAAAAAAAAAAAATTATTAAATTTTATATTAATTATAGATAATACATTAATTATAGTTTATTCCATATTCTTATTTATATTTTTTTTTACGAATTATTTTATTTTCTTATTTTATCAAATTGTCCATTTTTTTTATAGATCTTTAGATTTTCGTTACTATTTTATAATCTATCAATCTATATAAGTATAAATTTTATATAAGAAAAAAAAATTTAAAGTTTATCTATAAAATTATTAATAATAAAAAAGTATATAAATAAGTATCACTATTAATAGTAATATAAAATAAAATAAAAATAAAAAAAAAAAAAAAATAATAAAAAGTAAAGAATAAAAAATATATATATATATATATATAATAGCTTATTTATAATCCAATAGAAAAAAAAAAAAAAAAATTAATAAATAAAATTAAATAAATATAAAAATCTCTATATTAACAAAATAAAACGTGAATAGAGTAAAAAGAATATGTACTAATTTTTATAATAAAAATAGATAAATAAATTTTATACATATATTTTTTATTACTAAAATAAACTTTTTTAAAATAATAATAATAATAATAATAATAATATAATAATAAGAATAAGAATAAGAATAAGAATAATAAGAATAATAGTAAATAGACTTTCAATAATTACAAAAGGTCAATAATACGTTTTTAGGATCACATTTTTATTTATTTCATATTTTTTTTTAAAAAAAAAAGAATTTATTATTATTATTATTATTATTATTATTGTAATATCGGTGGACTTTTTTTTTTTTTATTCTTAATCATTTTATTTTTTTTTAATTTATATTTATATTTAATTATATTATTTTTCTTTGCTCATAAAAATCTTTGTTCCATTAATTTTTATTTCTGTTATTGTTTTTATTAAAAAAAATTATTAAATATTAATTAATTAATTAATTAATTAATTAACTACTAATTCTAAATTTAAAAAAAAAAATATTTTGTTATTGAACAAATTTATATAAATTAATTAATTTCATATTTACAATCATCAACTGGATTTATATGATTTACCTCTAAATTTATTTGATGAATATTGATTAAAATTTTGTTTTTATTCTTTTTTTGTAATAAAAAAAAAAAAATAATAATAAAAAATAAATAAAAGAATAGAAAAATAAAAATAAAATGATGAATATGTCTTCCTATCAATTAATTAATCAATTAATTAACCTTTATCGATATCGATATCTTATTATATTAAAAATGCTTATTTATTTAACATTATTATTTTAATTAATATTGTAATTTATATATAAGTAAAATTATAATAATAAATAAATAAATAAATAAAATTATAATAATAAATAAATAAATAAAATAATAATAATAAATACTCGATCATCTTTTATTAATTTATTTTTAATTTTAATTTTATTTTTCATAAATTAAAATTCTTTAAACATATTGATATTGATATATATTTTCCTCATTTTATTGGATAATATATTTTTATATCATAATCTTTCTTAATAAATAAATATTCATCAATTATCTTTCAAATTATTTTAATGAATCATTTTACTATTTACTATTTATTATTATTTATTATTTAATTATTATTTGTTAATAAATACTTTCTTGGTTATTATTTATTATTATTTATTATTTAATTATTATTTGTTAATAAATACTTTCTTGGTTATTATTTATTATTATTTATTATTTAATTATTATTTGTTAATAAATACTTTCTTGGTTATTATTTATTATTATTTATTATTTAATTATTATTTGTTAATAAATACTTTCTTGGTTATTATTTATTATTATTTATTATTTAATTATTATTTGTTAATAAATACTTTCTTGGTTATTATTTATTATTATTTATTATTTAATTGTTATTTGTTAATAAATACTTTCTTGGTTATTATTTATAATTATTTATTATTTATTATTTATTATTATTTATTATTTATTATTTATTATTTATTATTTATTATTTATTATTTATTATTTATTATTTATTATTTATTATTTATTATTTATTATTTATTATTTATTATTTATTATTTATTATTTATTATTTATTATTTATTATTTATTATTTATTATTTATTATTTATTATTTATTATTTATTATTTATTATTTATTATTTATTATTTATTATTTATTATTTATTATTTATTATTTATTATTTATTATTTATTATTTATTATTTATTATTTATTATTTATTATTTATTATTTATTATTTATTATTTATTATTTATTATTTATTATTTATCATTTATTATTTATTATTTATTATTTATTATTTATTATTTATTATATATATTTATTTATGATTTACTTTTGATGATAATATGTATGATACCTATTTTCAATATACATTTCATCAAAAATAAAAAAATAAAATAGTATGTGTTTCAATTATCATACCACACTTTAAATAATTTAGACATAAAATTGTCAATATTTCCATTTTTATATCCATTTTTTTTTTTTTTTAATGATTATATCATTTAATTTTTATTTATTTGTTTATTTATATATTTTTCTATTAATTAATTAATTAATTAATTAATTAATAATCGAAATTTTAATTAATTATACCAACATATTTTTAATTGAAATTTCATTTAATTTATTATGAAATAAAAAAAAAAAAATTTTCTTATAGTGATAATAAGAAAATAATAATATTATATTGTAATTATATAGTATAATATTATTTTATTAATAAAATATTTTAGATATAAAAATTTTATTATTTTATAGTTATACTTCATTATTATGGTATTATTATGGTATTATTATTTATTATTATTTCATTATTATTCTTCATTACAATCCTTTTCTATTAAAATTATTCAATATGTAAAAAAAAAAAAAAATAGGAATAATAATAATAATAATATTAGTAATAGTAATAAAATTTATAAAATGAATAAATTATGAATTAACTAAATAATTATTAAATAAATGGATCATTACTACTTATTATTTTTTTTTTTAAAAAAATTAATGTATTATTAAGTTTTGTTTAAATAATTACTTGCTTTAATTATCAAGTTGAAAAACAATAATAAAATTATAAAATAAAATAAATATATATAATTTATTTATATTTATATATAGTTATAAAGGAAAAGCAAAACTTTTTTAAATTTTAAATACAAATATGATATATAACTAATTTTTATATATAAATTAATTATTATTAATTAAACTATTTAATTTATTTAGAGTTTTTTTATAAATAATATTTTATTAAAATAATATTATTATTTTAATTTTTCTTTTTTAAATAATCAATATTTAAAAAAAAAAATAAATAAATAAATTTATATATATATCTATGTTCTATTATAAAAAAATATTATTATAGAGTTTATAAATATATATATAAAGTAAAGCATTATCCCCAATTTATTTTGTATATTAATAAAAATCAATAAGTGATTTTTTATTTTCATTATTTTTTTTATTAAATAATAATAAAAATAATAATAATAAAAAAAAGAAAAAAAATTCAAATTAATTCTTACTTAATATATCTTCTATAAAGAATAAAATTTACTACCATTATTAATTATTATAGTCAATTAAGAATTATTGGAAAAAAAAAAAACTTTATTTTTTTTTCTAAATCATTTTTAATAAAATTAATCTTACAAGTAGATATTTTATAAGATCATCATTATTTTTTTTCCATACCCTCTATTGACTATAATTTATCATTAATGGTTTGTATATTTTAGTTCATCTTTAAAAAAAAATAAAGAAAGAAAAATATTTATATATAAAATAAAAATTTTGGTTTGTTTAAATTTTAATAGATAAAACTAAATAGAAATATAAATAAAAAATAAAAAATATAATAAAAAATAAAATTTAAATATTTTTAATTAAAAAAAAAAAATCACTTAAACTATTAATATTCTAAAAAAATTAATAAATAAATAAAACTAAAAAAATAATAATTTAAAAACTCTTATTAATATTATAAATAAATATACAATATGTTTATAAATAAAATTAAATAAAAACTTATTAAAAATTAATTTAAAATAAAAAATAAGGTAAAATATGAAAAATAATACTTTAGTATATTTAAATTAGAAATAATAATATTAATAACAAGTAATACTATCCTTTTCTAATTTATTAATTCACATTCTAACCTTTCTTCTATTTAAAATTTTAATATATTTACAAAAAAAAAATAAATAAATTTACTAAAAAAAAATGATCTAATGTTAATGCGTAGTTATTGGATCTGTTAAATATGAGTATATATAGTTTCTTTATAATTTTTTTGCTTTCATAAATATGCTTTCAAAAAGAAATAAATTCTTCACTTCGCATATATATGAATAGTAAAAAATGTGTTTTATATTAAATTTTTAAATTTTTTGTCATTGATGAAAGGATAACAGAAAACCATCCTCTATAAATATATAAAAATAAAAGATAAAATATATTATTAATATATTTGAAATTTAATATCAACTTTTTTTTTCTTAATTTTTTACATTATTATATCAAATTAAATATATACTTCAAATTTGAGTCTAAAGAATTTCTCTTCTCAACTAATGTATTATTATTTGACCTTTAAATATTAAAATTATATCAATATATATAATATATATTAGTTTTACTATTTAATTTTATAAATACTATACTTATAATATATATATTTATAAAATATGAAAAAAAAAAATTAAAAAAAATTTACATATTTGATTCATCATAAATATCATTAACAGATGGTAATATAACATGGTCAATGTCGTGAGCATCAACATCATATTTATAATGAATCCTTATAATTTCTTTTATCATTTTTGAATATACGAATTTAATATACACTGGACACTGGATATTTTATGTATATATGTTTCTTGATTTTACAACTTTAGATTATATATTTTCCACTATACTCAAGGAAACTAGTATTCTCTTACAAAGATGATAATTAGTATTTATTATTTATTTTATCTGGATTATATTCTTTTTTTTTTTTTATTTCTTATTTTCTTTATGCTTTTCTTCGTTAAAATAAAACAGGAAATAAAAAATTAAAACAATGTTTTTCTTGAAATTTTACTTCTTTTAGTGCTGAGATATTAAAAATTATAATTAATACATATAAAAAAGTTATTACAAATGTTTTAATTATAAAATTTTTTAAAATATATATTATATTAATTTACTTACATATTTTAGTTCACTTAGTTCACTTTAATAAATATATATTTTTTTTAAATAAATACACCTTTTCTTTTAAATAATTACTATTTTTAACAATTTAATACTTATTATAACTAAATAATTTTTTTTTTTTTTATTTTAGTTTATCCAATATAGAATGAAATATAAAAGGTACAAAAAAAAGGTCCATTCTTGATGTATTTATAAGAAAATAAAATAATATAAAAAAATTAATAAAAAAAAAATAATACATGGTTAATATATTTTAATTTAGGAAAAAAAATTCAATTTAATATTAAATTTGATATAATAGATAAACTCTATTTCGTATATAAAAAATTGTATAATTTAATATAAATTATTATTAATTAGTTAATTTACTTATTATTTATAATATATATTCATTTAATTATTTATATAATTATTTATTAGTTATCTAATTGTATTTATATATATATATATATATATATATTTATTTATTTATTTATTTATTTATTTATTTATTTATTTATTTATTTATTTATTTATTTATTTATTTATTTATTTATTTATTTATTTATTTATTTATTTATTTATTTATTTATTTATTTACACATTTAATTATTATTTAAAGTTTTTATTAATGTTATTTAAAATTTTATATGTAATATAGTTTCCACTTTTTTATTTATCCTTTAAATAAATTAATATTTCAATTATACAAATATTATGAATATATTTCAATAAATACTAAATATTTTATATAACAGTTAATAAAATTTACAAAATAATAGTAAAATATGGCATTTTATATATATATACAATATATTACTAATATACAACACTACATAAATAAACCTTAAAAGTTTATATTATTGAATTTGTAATAGCTATGATGAATAAATAATTTGTATATATTAATGTATACATATTGGATAAAAATGGATTAAAGTTTGTTTATTTGTTTGCTGGCATCAATATTAAAATATACGTAATACGTAATGCGATGAAATATAGCAAATCTAAAAATAGACATAATCTATATGTCTTATATTTACATAGTACAATACAATAGCATGAAATTAATTTTAAAATAAACATAATATTACAAATTATATGTATTAAAATATAGTTTGTAAACAGAATGTAATATAATAAGAATATAAATAGTTTTAAAGTTAAGAATTTTATTACTTATTAAATATATATAATAAACATAAAATTATGTATTATATAATTACATATCACAATACTAACTGTAGCTAATTTTAAAATGTAAATAGAATTTCATAATTTATTTTAATAAAAATTAAATTTTAAAATATTATATAATACAATAAAAAAATAATTATTTTAAAGATAAACAAAATCCAATAAAATATACAAAATATTACGTTATACATATGCATATTATTAACATAACCTGTAAAATAATAAATATTATACAATAAAATTTTTAAACTTAATAAATTGAAAATATAATTATATTAATATATATATGATGTATACATAATGTAATATATTTAAATATAATTGGGTTGAGTAAAAATATATACATATTACTATATCAAATATTAGTAATATTTTTTTTTAAATAAAAAAATTATAAAAAAATGGATTATTTTTATGTAATGTACATTAACAAGAGTATTATTACAATTAAGGTTAAATGATAGTAATGATAATTAGTTAAAAATTAAATAAAACTATCAATAACCTAAACAATTAACAATGATTATTAGTAAAATAAGAGAAAAAAAAAAAAAAAAAAAAAAAGAATTTAATTATTAATTACAGAATCTAAGAGTTTTTAAATATAGGAAAATATTGTTAAAATTATCAATTAAAATACATCAAATATAAGTAAATAATTGAAACTATAAAACTATAAAACATTAAAAATATAATATAATAATAATAAAAAGAAAAAACTTGTTAAATAATACTAAAATTTTCTTTTAATTTCTTCTTGTTTTGTTGTTGATACAAAAAGTTTGTCATGTACGATTACTAAAACAATTGATTTTGTATGTAATAAAAAATGAAAAATAAGCTTTTGATTAATAAAATATATTTAGTATAAAGTATCAAATAATAGATAATAAAAAAAATAAAAATATAAAACTATAACTACAAACTATTAACCTATTAACTATTAAATATTAAATTACAGATCATAGATAATATTAAATATTTAATATAAAGCATTAAATAATAAATAATAAAAATTAAATATGAAATATGAAATATTAATTATTAACTATTAACTGTTAAATATTAAATTATAATAGATAATATTAAATATTTAACATAAAATATTAAATAATCAATAATAATTATTAACTATTAAATATTATATGATAATAGATAATAGATAATATTAAATATTTAATGTAAAATATTAAATAATAGATAATAAAAATTTAATATGAAATATTAATTATTGACTAAATATTGAATTAATATAAAATGTTAAATAATCGATAATAAAAATTAGATATTAAATATTAGATATTAGATATTAAATATTAAATATATATATTTAAATGAATCATACATAAATGAAACATCAGTAGATTAAGATATCTGTTTAATATTTTATAACATGGATTTAATAATGAAATCATATCATCCCTATCTTCTTTTTTTTTATCTAGTTCCAAATTTAACTAAATAATTTCATTTTTTACTTCTACAGACCTCGTGGGAAAAAAAACTAATCTATATATATATATATATATATTTTTTTAATTCATTTAAATATTTTATACTTCATTAACACCTTTATTTGAAATGTTCATTACTAAAAGAACTTTCAAATAAGAATATATATTGTAACTTTTGGTGAGATGCTCCATAATTAAATTAATAATTTTTATTTGGTATTTTTTTTTTGTTTTGTTAACAGTAATACTTTTAAATAAATAAATAATAAATTCATTTAATTATAATAATAATAATATTATTATTATAAAATTAAAAAATGATAAAACTTATTAAAGTATAAATAAATTTTTAAATTGTTGGTTGAAAAAAAAAAATATATATATATATCTAAAACGTATAAAAAAAAATCTAAATACGAATAATAACAAAACAATTATAACAAAAATAATATTAATTATAATTAAAATTAATTAATTAGTAATATAGTTTTATTTTTATTATTTTATATTTCAAGTAAATCCTTTATTTTTATAAAAAAATTTTCTTTGACACTTTAATATAAATTAATATTATATAATAATTAGTATTTAGTATTATTTTCGATGTTTTTTTACTATTTATATAATATATATATCTATTATATTAATTTAAATCTTTGATTATTAAAATGTCCAATTTAAATAAATAAAAAGTTTTTTACGATATTTATTTTATTAAAAATAATATTTATTTATAACAGACTATTTTATATATTACTGAATAGTTGTATTGATATGTATATAGTTGCATGTATGTGTAACAAGTACAATACAGCTATCGACTTTTCTTTTAATCATATTTACATAATATAATTTTTTTTTATTTTAAAATTTTATTTATTATTTCTTATACCATTATTCTAATACTTTACTTTTTTCTTCATATATTTGAATCTGTAAATTTTTATTAAATATTATTATTATACTTTATATAAAAGATACATAATAATATTAATAATTAAAAATTTAAAAATAAAAAGAAAATAATTTTTTCTGTATTTTTTATTGGTTTTAAAAATTAGAAAATATAAAAAAATATTTTTCTGTTTTTTTAAAAGTTTTATCATTAACAACTTTTTAATTAATTAATTAAATACATTTCTCAAATTTTGAATAAAAAATAAAAAAAAAAAAAAAATTATTTTTTAATTAATCTATAAAATCACTAACTACTAACAAAAATAATAATAAAAAATAAAAAAATAAAAATGAACATTAATAATAATTATTATTTTTAATATTATTTCTATTTATTATAATTTTTAATTATACTATTTATTTCTTTCTTATTTTTATATATTATAATATAATATCTTTAATGATAATTTAATAAAATAAAATAAAAAAAATATAAAAATTTTATGTATATTCTTATTATAGTTTTTATTTTGGGGATAGGAAATTCCAAAATAAGTACGACCATAAAAGATTAAATACAGAAATGAAAAGATAAATCTATATACATCGATAAAAAAGAAGGAAAGGATCAATTTTGATAAATTTAAATATCCATTAAATTTTAAAAAACAAAACCAAAAAAAGAATTTACTAAATTGTATATAATATGTATATAATAAAAAAAAGGTGTTTTGGGCATATATTAGGAAAAACGGCACAAACCTGTCTAGATACTTAAATTATATCCAAATTGTAAATAATATGGTCAATTTCCTTAATTATATCATCTCTAAAAGTAATAAAGATTTCTGCTATTCCCAATGATAGATGGGTGGGTGGTATGACGGTCAGTCCGGATTTTCGTAATCTGTTGGGGACCATGCCTAGCACTTTAAATCCCTCTTGGAGGTAGTGGAGCGTCGAAGTCAAAATGATAAGGCATGTAAGGTTCGGTTCCTTAATAGACTCATGTGACCTATCAATGATGTAGAAATCATGTGAGAAAGTTTAAAATAAAAATTTGTATTTTTTTGTTTTTAATTGTTTCAGATTTTTAAATTAAAATTTTCACTTTTTTTATTTTTATTTTTTATTTTTATTAAAATTAAAAGGATTCCATCATTTTCTATTTATGTCTATTATAATTATGCCACAAAAAAAAAAAAAAAAAAAAAAAAAAAAAAAACAGAAAAAACAGAAATAATTCTCGAAAATTTTATTTAATATATATATATATTTATTTATTTTCGAAATATATATATTTATTTGTTTTTATTTTATCTTTTTTTTTTTTTTTTTTTTTTTTTTTTTTTCAATATTATTCATTGAAAGTACTTCAAAATTAATAATTATAAAAAAAATAATTTGTAATATATAAATATAAATAAATAAAATATTTATTTTGTTGATTAAACATATATATATATTTTAATTTATTTTATGAATTATTCAAAAAAAAAAAAAAAAAAAAAAAAAATAATAATAATAATAATAATAAAAATAATTACAAAAATAATTATAATTATAATAAAAGTAATTAATATATATATATTTATATTTAATTATTTTTATTATTATTTGTCGAACTAATAGTTCAAAAATGAAAAAATAAATATTTATAAATTTATTAATTATAAATCAAATAATAATGAAATAATTATATTAATGTCTAAAATAATTTTTTATTTTGAATGGCTTTTTTTTTAATTATAATATCATTTATTATAACATTAGAATATAAAAAAAAATAATAATAACAGAACATTAAAACATTAATATTTTAAAATTAAGTGAATGAACAAAAAAAAAAATGAAACTTTTTGATTAGAATATATATATTTAATTATTTATAATGTTCTATTTATCTTTTATTTAAAAATTATTTTAATTTTTAATTTTATTTTTTATAATAAAAATATTTCAAAATTTTTTGAAAATCTATGGGTTAAATAATTTTAACCTAATTTAATTACTATTTGTTCAAAAAAAAAAAAAAAAAAATACTAGTGTAAACTGTATTATTTTATTAAATTGTAATAACTGTCATTTAATATATTTACGAGGAAATTCCTAATATCTTTTATTTTAACAAAAAAAAATTAAAATGTTATCTTTAAAATTAAAAAAATTTATTTATTTGATTATTAAAAAAAAGCCACATGCGAAAATACGCCACATTGAGAAATCCACAATTACGAAATGCACAATGCATTAGATTCCTTTAAAATTAAATATTATTTATTATTATTATTTTAACAGATTTAGCATATAGGTACATGTCATGTGTCCATGTGGATATATTCTACAAAAAAGCAATCTTTCCGACTAATATGCAATTGCCAAAAGAAAGAAATAGTAATTATGGGTGTTGCATTTCGGAATATGCTTTATATAAAATCACTCTTAATTAAACCGTTTATATAAGAGTGGCTTAAAATATATATTTAGCATTTTTTTGTTTAAATAATAATAATAAAATAATATTTAATTTTAAATATATATTTTATTTTATTATTTTTTTTTTTTTAGTTAAAATAATAACATATATATTTTATTTTATTTTATTATTTTTTTTTGTTGAAATAAAATAAAATAATGCTATTATTAATTTATAAAAAATAATTTTTTTATTGGGAAAAGATTAATTAAATAATTATTAAAAGATTCTGACGCATTATTTGTAATGTGTTCTATATTGTTATAATAATTCCAGTTATTTACATTATATTTATTTAAATAGTTGATTTTAAAATATTGTAAAAATTCTAAAAAATTATTATCTTCATTTTTTTTTTTTTGCATGTATTCTTTATTTTTGAGTAAATGCGTGGTATATAAATAAGGTTAATAAATGGAAAATTCGAAATAGCTTTATAATAAGTATATAAACTATTATTATTATCAATTTCATTAGAATATAATATGTTTTTTTGAATTTCTATTGATCTTTTAAAGTGCCATTCACAATATTTGATATTTATATAAGGAAAAAAATTTTTTGTAAAGTATATTCAGGAGATATAAATCCCATTTATTGAGAAATTTTATTTAATGTACATTTTCTTTTTTTTTTTTTATATCAAAAGGAGCTGAACTTTTTTTTCTAATTTCTTCTTTAAATTTATGTTTCGCTATTGATATCAATACATCAAATTCTTTTTCAATATAATTAGGGAGAGTTGCATTTCGCCATGTTGCATTTCGCCAAGTGGAGTATTGATATAAATAAATGAATAAATAAATAAATAAATATTAATTCAAAATAATTTTTTTTAAATTTGTTTTTATTCAATATTAATATTTATTGATTTATTTATTTATGTAATAATTTTCAATTTGGTTAATGCGCCACATTTTTAATATGCCACATACTTTCAAAAAATTTGGCGAAATGCATCACTCCCATGATTAGGTAAACTTTCATTTTTTTAGGATCTCCTTTTTATCGTTTAAAGAATAATGTAAATTTTACATTTATATGATGTTTTATTATTCAGTAGGTCTATATATTTTTGAATTATCCTTCTTTGTTTTTGAAAAATTATATTTATATTTTTTATTTATAATAATTTGTTCTTTTTCCTCTGTTTGTTTCACTTTTTTCAATAATTAGTTTTTTTTTTCCATTTTTTAATGATTAAAAATTAAAAATATTTTTATTTTTTTTTTAATAATTTATTATTTATTTAATTTTATTATTTATTATTAATTTTATTTAGTGTTTAGTTATTTAAATCTTTTTTTTTTTTTTTTAAAGTTCAATTTTAAATAAAAGTACTTATGAGAAAATTTTTTTGATGTTCTAAAAAAAAAAATTAACACATATATATTTATTACTAGTTTTATTTATTTATTTATAATAATTTAAAAAAAAAAAAAAAAAAAAAAAAGTGGTGCGTTAAATTACAAATTAAAATTTTATAAGACACATTCTGTAACACAACACATTCATAAGTACTTATTTCATTGGGTTAGGTTATGATAACTTCCAATAATATGTCAGAGGGCCAATGCTGAACACTCAGTAAGGGACAATATCCTGCTGTGAGAAAGCATATAGAAATATTGTGACAACATTAAAATTTAATAATATTAAAAATTATTAATAATTACGTCCATAACCACGATTCTAAATCAATAGATAATAGTATTATTCTTATTATAGTTACTTATATAATATTTAATAATCTATTTAATTAATAATAGTGTCTCTATTTATGTAATATCAATAAAAAGATGGATATCATAAGTTATTAAACATTTAATGTTAATTAATAAATTAATAACTCGTACAAATAGACTTATTAATATATAATTTAAATAGATAATTAAGATATTAAGATATGACTATCTCTATATATTGATATTATTATTATTAAAATTTAAAAATCAACTAATATAATATTTAAGAAGAAAACTATATATAATATGATTAAGTCGTAGAAGGTCTCTAAATATTTATATAGATATTTAAGAAGCTAATTATAATAATAAGCTAGTGTAAGAACTACCGTATAGACACGATTATTACTATAACTTATAACTATATAATGGAATAATTAATAAATAATAATTCAATAAGTAATATAACTTAATTACATAATTCAATCACGATTATTTATTGACTAGCAAGATAATAGTAATACGACTTAATTAAATAAGAATAGAAGTTTAAAGAGAACCTCAATATTCCAATACTTTGAAGGGAGGGGGATGAAATTAAGGATAGAACACACCGGAAAAAATATAATAAAAAAAAATACATGTAATAATATTGCTTTTCAATTCAATTTTATTTTATTATTTTTTTTTTTTCCATTTTAATAAAAGTTAACTTTTTGTCTTTTATTATTTTTTATTTAATAATTATATTATTGATATTATATATAATAATATTTTTCCTTTTTTTTTTTTTTTTTTTAAAGAAAAAAAGATTATTAATTTAGAATTATTCATTTAACAGATAGATATAATTTAAATTATTTAATGGATTAACACACAATTTTTTTTTTTTTTTTTTTTTTTTTTTTTTTTTTTTTTTTTTTTATAAAATATTAAAATGAAAATGGACTTTAATTGAAAAATAGGATTTCACAAATTATATAAATTTTTTTTAAGAGTAATTTCCATAAATATTATTAATAAATTTAAATGTCAACAAGCAACATTACTAAAAAAATCCTATGTCTTTAGTTTCTTTATCATTATTAAAACCGTCTTTATTTTATTATTATTATTTTTTTTAAATCATCTGTTTTAGATGGACTATTTATAGTATCTTTTTGTTTATCAATAATATTGTTAGTTTGATTTTATATCATTTATTAAATTATTTAATTCATTTATAATGTTTATAACTTGTTCTAATCCTTTATCTAAAAAAGATATTATTTCATTTGTTAATTTATTAAATAATTATCTATCCTTATCTATCCAATGTCTCTTTTTTATTTATCGTTTCTTTATAAATATATTTCTTACACTAAATTTCAAAATTTTATTTATCCAAGCATCGAAATCATCTTCATTTTTTTAGACTCTTCTGATTTAAAATTAATTTTTTTCCCTCTTTATCTTTAGTGATAGTAAAGTTAATGTATTCAACAATCTTATTGACTACATTTCGCTCATTCTCGACTGATCTCGAGCCTCTACGCAGCTTCACTACTTTAAGTGCTCGATCTCTCACTCGTCTTCATTCGCTTCATTTCGTTTAACCATTCGATTGTCTTCATTCATCATATTCAGTGTTTTTAGGGTTATTTATCATATAGTTTTTGATATATTTTGTCATAAAAACTATATTGTTAATATATATTTTAAATTTGGAGCCTTAATTAATAGATATCATATAGCATAGTTTTGCATAAATAAACCATAAAAAACCTATATGTTTATTAACGATCTGGAACCTGTATTATTAAATGGTCAAAACAGCTATGAATTAATATAAACGATATGGGTTTGATGTTAATATTGGTCAAAACAGGTATGCTGTTTATTTATTAATATAAGATCCAGATTGTTAATGAACTATAAAACTGCCATGATTATATATAAATGATAGTGTTTTTAGTGATTGAAAACTTAGCTAGTTTTAGGATATCTGAGTCTGTTTTTGACCAGTTGAAGGATCAATAACATATGTTGTTCAACTAGCTAGGTTTTGCACATCTTAGTTATATTTGCACATATATTTAATATATAAACAATATTGCAATATGATGATTTTGAATGCCTTTTATGGTCAAAACTGCTATATATTTTATCAATAAACAATGCAAATATATCTCCAAATATATGCAATCATAGCTATATTGTTCCAGGCATTCAAAATCATAACAACAACAACAACTATTATCAATATTATTATTATATAAACAATATGGCTGTATAATTGTATTTGTATGTCAAATATATGCATTTTATGTTCAAAAACAGAGTCATTTTACAGCGATGTTTGTATATATCGATCATTGTTGTTAAATGGCAAACAAATACAACATGTCATTATTCAGGAACTTATATTAATATATGAACTACATAGGGTTTTGATGCTAAAACTATGCTAAAAACACACCCATTTTCATCAAAAATAAAAAAAAAAATAAAATAAATATAAAAATAAAATAAAAACAATAATCAAATATATGCATAGTTTTAGCATAACCATTGCATAAATACATATATATTAGCAATATATGCATATGTTTATCAATTAACAACATTATTCTGGAACATTAATAATAATAACAGCATATATTGCTAATATTAACCATAAACCATAATTCTTTTAATTCATTAATTAACCTCTCACTTAATAATTCATTATTAAGTTTCTCCATTGTTTGAACTATTTTTAATCTCTATTTGTTTCCAAACTAAACTAATTACCCCATCTCCAATTATGACAGAATCTATTGGATTTTTATATAAATCTTTATGGTCATATAAAAAAAATTTTTTATACAATTGATTTGTAAACTTTTTTTTTTTTTTTTAATTATTTTCTTTCCTCTTATTTTTCCTCATCTTTAATGTTTATTGTTAATTCTTACTTCTTTTCTTTTATTTATTATTTCTTCTTTAATTTTATTTACTTGCTTATCATTAATATACATATCTCTAATATCTTTAAATAGATCTTTATTATTATTATTATTATTATTATTATTATTATTATTATTATTATTATTTTTAGAATTAGATGCTATTTCAGTAAAATTATTTTCAAATTCAATATGATTTAATTAATTATTTATATAAAATTATCATTAAATTCAGATTCTTCTGTCAATTATATTTCTTTTAATATACATTTTAAATAATGCATATTTTCCTATGTCGATAAGAATTTTCAAAGTTATTATTAGATAACTTATTTACTAAATTTATCAATAAAAATGTTTACTTAAAATATTCTTTATAGTATTATTACTCTTTAAGATATGACTAATAATTAATTTTTTTTTATCTTTTTTATTAAATTCTTTCAAATTTATAAATATATCACTATAAATATAATTACATATTGATTCTATACCCTTATTATTATCCAATTTATAATCTTCTAAGGTTGAATGACGATTTAGTTTTTTTTTTTTTTTTTTTTTTTTTTTTATTAAATCTTCAGATACATATTTACCATTTATGATTTTATCCATTTTATAAATATTTTTTATCAATTTCTGCTTCTATTAAATTATCTTTTAGATTTTTCTTTACAAAAAGATTCATTTATTATATCATTTAAATTAGATTCTATTATTACTTAACTTAATAACCCCATGTAATTCATTAACAATTTTTTTTTGAAAATAATTTTCATTATCTTTATTTTTATAAATATCTGATACTCTATTTTTTTTTTTTTTTGTTTTTTTTTTGTTTTTTAATAATATTTTTAAATTTTATTTTCATCATTAATGATTTCAATATTTTATGTAGTTTTAAATCATCAGCAAGTGTATTAATTTTAGGTTTCTTAAAATATTCATAATAAAATATTTCTTTTTGATTGTAATTAGTATCTATAGTATATTCAAAATCATTAAGCTCTGTTGATTCATTGTATTTTATATTATTACCTTTATTATTTCTATTAGGGTTATATTTTATTGTAAAAAGGGTGACTTACAATTTCATCATTACTACTATTAATGATTAAGACAAAGAGTTTCTTTAATTATTATTTTCATCTTTTGGTTCAATTTTTTGATTTAATAATAATAAATTGATGTTGATTATATATATTATTCATAAAATATCTTTCACTATATGCTTTGGTACGTTTACATATTAATAATAAAGATTTCAATATATTACTATCTAAAGTTTTAATATCTTACGTTATTTTTCACTAATATTATAATTTAATATTTGATCAATAAATGCTAAAATAATTCACCATTTTTATCTTTCTTCTGAATTAAAATGATTATAAATTTTTTTTAAAAAAAAAAAAAATTTTTTTTCTTCTTCTTTTAATTCATTATTATCATCATCTACAATATTTTCTTTTTTTTTTTTTTTTTTTCTTCCTCATATATATCATCATTGATATTATTAAGAAGCTCATTTGATTCATTATTATCTTCAATATTTTCATCTATTTTTTATTAATAGTTTTTTCTTCTAATAGATTGATTTCTTTATCTATGGGTAAATATAAAGAGCAATACGTTCATCTATATTATTAGATAATAAAAACTCAGAGGAAGCATCTGATGTTATTAAGTATTGAATATATGTTTATTTTATATTATTATATTAATTTTTTGTTTTTCAAATTATCTGAGGTTGCTGTATTCCTATAGTTTGTATATCTAATTTTTTTTTCTTTATTTTTTTTTTATAATATCTATAACATCTGAGAATAGTTTTGTCTTAAAATAATAATTTTTTTTTATTTCTTTTCATTTTTCAAAACATCTTAAACTAGAACATTACCTGCTTTATCTTTAATGTACACAAGGCGATTGGGAAGGAAGAGAGAAAGAGAAAAGAAGGTTTAGAGATTTTCTGTAAGTCTAGACCAACCATGTTAATTGATAATTGTCATTAAGAAACATAAAACATTGGTCAATCGAATGAATCAAAATTTTAAATCTAAGTATTCTAATAATAGAAAAATATCCTGTATTCTTTGGATAGATCAAAGATTGCTTGAAGATTAGATAAATTACTTCTAAATTTAAAAATTTTAATCCTTTTATAAAATAAATGATTATTTTCATGAAATAATTTCTTAATGACCAGGGTTCTGTAATGAAATATTAAGAAATTTTTATGGTTCTCTATTGATATCTAAAAATATTTTATCCCATAATTATTGATGAAGAAATGAAATAAATATCAGAAGTGTATTAAAAAATTAAAAAAAAAAAAAAAAAAAAAAAAAAAAAAAAAAAAAAAACATGAGATGGAACGAATCAATTTCTATAGGAATATAAAAAAGTATTATAATTATATAACCATCCTAAATATATAAAAAAAAATACATGATAAATATAACATTATAGTACTATACATGAAGGATTCATACATGAAGAAATAGTTCATACATAAAAATGAAAAAAAAAAAAATATGAAAAAAGGAAAAAGATAATTGGAAGAAAAATGATGATATTTCTTAAAGTTTTTTAAAATAATAATTTTTATTTTATTTTATTTTATTTTACTCTATTTTTATTTAATATACTCTATTTTATTTTATTTTATTTTATTAAAGAGTAGATAGTAAAAGAAAAACCTTTAAGGCAAAACAAAGTAGTAAACAAGATATGAATATTATATAAAATATAGAAATTGAAATTTGGAGATTCTTAATAAATTTACAGCTATAATCATGAAAAAAATAAGATATTTCATTGAAATAATTAAAGTTAAAAAAAAGTTATAAAATATAATAATTTATTAATGATAAAAATAATAAAACAAATTTTAAAATATAATAATTTATTAATGAAAAATAAAAGAGTAGTAAAATTAAATAATAAATGATGTAAAGAAGTTAAAAATAATAAATTTAAATGACACAAAACTAGAGAGTTACCATAAATAACATTGTTACATGGTGGTGTAAAATCTAATGAGTATCCTTTCCATTTAATAAAATTTATTAATACTACCGAATAATTAGAAGTTTAAAATTCACAATAACGAAATATAAAAGTTTTATAAGTTTGTTCCACGAAAATGAAATTAAATTTCAAAATAAAAAAATTTGTAAATCCCCCATATATGTGTGAGCTTGGTCCTATAATAAAGCCTTGCAAAACACAGCTAATGTAGTATATGAAGGGGTTGTAACCAACCCGGCAGCATTCAGTATGGTAATAATTTAATTATACTATCAATTATATATCTAAAATATAAATATCATTATTAATTGTAAATAGTTTTGTGCATATAATTATTATTAAAGTTTAATCATAGTTGATAAATATAAAATAAAATACTTATATTCACCAATATATCAAATTATTAGGAAATGATAGAATATTTGAAATATAAGTGAAATAAACATCAAATGTATTTAAACAAATTGTATAACATAGTACAAAAGCCACATTAAAAATATAAATAAATATATAAAAGCTAATAATGTGAACAAAAAAAAAAAAAAAATAATAATTTATTAAATATATTAAAATTGATAAAATAATAAAATTCAAATTATAATCTTTTAATTAATTATAAAATATATTTATAATTTTAAAAAAAATTTAAAGTATAAAAATATTTATTTGAGTCTTTTTTTCAATATTAAATTTATTATATATTCCAGTTATTAATTTAAGCCTATTTTCAATAATAAATTATAATAATTTGCATTAATTAAATATGAATGAAGAACAATACATAATAATAATTGAATATTTAATATTGAATAACCTATAAGTAGTAAAAAAAAATAATTATAAATAATTAATGATTGAATGTTTAATGTTTAATATTGAATAACCTATAAGCAGTAAATAATAAATAATTAAACTGAATAATAAATAATAAATAATAAATAATAATAATAAATAATTGAAGAATTAAAAAAGTATTAATAAAAAAAAAAGATTATTAAATTTTTTTTTTTCTTTTTTATATATTTATATATAAATATTTGTTACATTTATTTAAGGCTAATCAAATCATGTTATCCAACTTTAATTACTATGAAATGGATTTTAATTTGGATTATTTACTAGAAAATTTGAAGTCTACAAAATTTATGGTAATTTTTATATTTATATCCATTGGATTTTTTTTTATTTTTTTAGTCAAATACCAGATGTTTATTAAATAAATAAATAAATAAATAATAATAATAATTAAATAATAATAAATAATAAATAATAAATAATAAATAATAAATAATAAATAATAAATAATAAATAATAAATAATAAATAATAAATAATAAATAATAAATAATAAATAATAAATAATAAATAATAAATAATAAATAATAAATAATAAATAATAAATAATAAATAATAAATAATAAATAATAAATAATAAATAATAAATAATAAATAATAAATAATAAATAATAAATAATAAATAATAAATAATAAATAATAAATAATAAATAATAAATAATAAATAATAAATAATAAATAATAAATAATAAATAATAAATAATAAATAATAAATAATAAATAATAAATAATAAATAATAAATAATAAATAATAAATAATAAATAATAAATAATAAATAATAAATAATAAATAATAATAATAATAAAAGAGTATTTATTAATAAATAATAAATAATAAATAAATAATAAATAATAAATAATAAATAATAAATAATTAATAAAAAAAACACAAATTAATTTAAATAATATATATAATTGTATTTTTTAGTATATTATATATATATTTTTATTTATAATCAATTTATCTGTTAAACTTTTTTTTTTTTAAGAAAATTTAAACATTTTTAAATCAATTTATTGATTTTTAGGATAATCAAAAGGTAAAAAAAAACAAAAAAAAAAAAATTATAAATACTATGTAATGCTATTCAATAGAAAGGTTAGATTGGAACTATAAATAATTTAAAACAATTTTTTTTAAAATGATTATTTCATATTTTAATAATTTTCATTATATATCTATAATAATAAAATACTATTTATTTTTTTTAACAATAAAATATTTATTATAATTTTTTTTTTTTCATTTGCGTTATTCCTATTCTATTTCATAAAAAATTTTATGTTAGTATTTCGATATATTTTTTTATTACAAAATTCTTTCATTTTATTACTATTTTATTATTTTTTATTATACTATTGAATTTATGATATTGAAATTTTAATTTGTTGAGTTTGAAAATTATTTCCATTATTTAGTATTTTATATAAAAAATAATGTAGATATAGTTTTGTAATAAAATATGTACATTATTTAATTTGCAATTAGGAAAAAAATTTTTTAAATAATTTTATTTATTTATTTAATTTTTTTTTATATTATTTGAAATAATTATTCAATATTATTTATGAAGTTTGGCCACTCTTTGAATATAAAAAAATATTATAAAAATCAGAATAATCCATATAATCAAAATAATCATAATTTAGATTAATATAGTAAAAAAAACTGATGGTTAATAGGTTAATTATGATTGAAGGAATAAATACATAATATTTTATGTAGAAGAATTTTTATTGGCTTAAATAATTACCTGCTAATTATTAGTTTATAAAAATATAAAATTAAACAGTATTATAGTTTTTTATAGTAATATATGTTGTATATAAAGGCTTAATAGAATACCGTATATTATTATATTTTAATTTTTTATACGATTAGAAATTTAATTTTATTATTATTTTTATACTTGACATATTATAAAATTTATTGGTTAATTTATAAATTAATAAAATCTAAAAATTAAAATTTTTTTAAATAAGAGAAATACTAATAGTGTGTATATTATTATATGTACACCTAATAATAGTAATATATATTAAATATATTTTTAAAATTTAATTTAATTTTTATTTTTTTGTTAATGTAAATTTTTTTAATATTTTAATATTTATTTTTTATGGAGTGAATAAAACATATAATATAATATATTTAAAATATGATCTAAGACCTTAATTTAATTAATGTATTATAATATTAGAAAATTTAAAGATTTTTTGATTTGCTGAGTTTCTTAAAATAATTTATATATTTAAATTTAAAAATAAAAATTTTTAATATAAATTTTTATAAATTTAGTTAAATATATAGTAACATAAATATAAATATTATACCAATAATATATTCAATTAATATTATTATATTGAATATTTAGTTAAACTTTAAATAGAGATTTAAACTTTATATAATATTATAATATATAATATTATAATAAATTAAATGTATTATCAACAATGTAGAAAAATCTTTAAATTTATATATAAAAGGAAACTACTATTAATATAATTGTATCAATTAAAACTTTATTTAATATATTTAAATTAAATTATTATTATTAAATTTACTCAACTATTGAAGACTCATCTCATTTTTATATTAAAATTTGTATTAAATCTAAATTTGCATATATTATATATATACTACTAATATATTTATTCAATATATTACAATACTTTTTTTAAAAATAATAGTATTTTTTCCTAATTTCTAACTTTGGTTAATGAGATAATAAATAATTTAACAATTTTAATTTAATATATAGAATAATTTAATTTTTAATATTTTATATTTTTAGATTAGACGATTATTATCTTATAATATATTTATTGGTAATGAAGGCCAATAAATAATATATACAATTTTTTTTTATTTATACATTATATTTGTAATAATAAATAATAAATAAATTATATTAAATAATTAATTAATAAATAATAAATAATAAATAATAAATAATAAAAAAGAGTATTTATTAATAAATAATAAATAATAAATAATAAATAATAAATAATAAATAATAAAAAAGAGTATTTATTAATAAATAATAAATAATAAATAATAAATAATAAATAATAAAAAAGAGTATTTATTAATAAATAATAAATAATAAATAATAAATAATAAATAATAAATAATAAATAATAAATAATAAATAATAAATAATAAATAATAAATAATGAATAATAAATAATAAATAATGAATAATGAATAATAAATAATAAATAATAAATAATAAATAATAAATAATAAATAATAAATAATAAATAATAAAAAAGAGTATTTATTAATGAATAATAAATAATAAATAATAAATAATAAATAATAAATAATAAATAATAAATAATAAATAATAAATAATGAATAATAAATAATAAATAATAAATAATAAATAATAAATAATAAATAATGAATAATAAATAATAAATAATAAATAATAAAAAAGAGTATTTATTAATGAATAATAAATAATAAATAATAAATAATAAATAATAAATAATAAATAATAAATAATAAATAATAAATAATGAATAATAAATAATAAATAATAAATAATAAATAATAAATAATAAATAATGAATAATGAATAATAAATAATAAATAATAAATAATGAATAATGAATAATGAATAATAAATAATAAATAATAAATAATAAATAATAAATAATAAATAATAAAAAAGAGTATTTATTAATAAATAATAAATAATAAATAATAAATAATAAATAATAAATAATAAATAATAAATAATAAATAATAAATAATAAATAATAATAAATAAATAATAAATAATAAATAATAAATAATAAATAATAAATAAATAAATAATAGATGGTAATGAATTATTAATAATACATAATATACATGAAAGAAATATAAATAAATTAATAAAAAAAATGAAACGCCAATAATTAATAAGAAATAAATATAAATTAAAGATTTTAAAATTCATTACTAATTTTCTAATTGTAATTATCTTTGATATAAAAAAAAAATAGAATTCTTTAAGTACTCTTTTGACATATTGTTTATAATTAACTACTTAATTTAAAGTTATGTTTATATATTAAAATAAATATAAAAAAAAGAAGAAAAAAGGAAATACTATATAATAAAACTTTTTTTTTAGAAATTTATAGAAATTATTATTTATATTTTCCCTTTTTTTTTTTTTTTAATTTTTTTAATTATTTTAATCGATTTGGTGTAACCTTTTAACTTTAATTTAATCAATTGAATAAATAGATTAAGCCTTAAAGTTGAATATAGAGTAATAAAACTAATATATTATCAATATAATTAATTTGATATTTCTATTAATAACTATTACATATATTTATATATTTAAATTTTTATGGTATATCATACTTTTTTTTTTTTTTATAAAGAAAAAAAAAAAAAAAAAAAAAAATAAATAAATAAAAAGCATGTGGAATTTTTTTTTATCTTATTATTACATTATTTTAATTCTATTCAATATGTAATTAATTATACATAAAGTATAATACAATAATTATAAATATATTCAATCAATAGTTTAAGATTGGTTTTTTTTATTAATTATTATTACATTTCATTATTTTATTATTTTATAATATATTATAGTGTAAAATTTTAGCTTATATTTTATCCATATTATATTATTTTTTTAATTATGTTTAAAAATATCCTGTATTATGTATCGGGATAAAGATGATGTTTATTTTCAAAGATAGTTTATAAGATTATTAAATATATGCTGCATTATTTTAAGAATTAAATGCTTTATTTTTATAAATATAAAATAATTAAAACAGTTTAAAACTTTTCTTAAAATTTTTATTTATTTATTTAATAATTTATAAAATTTTAAATATATGATTTTAAATTTATTTTTAACTTTTTACTTTATATTTAAATTTTCTATCATCTTTTAAAAATAAAATAAAATAAAATATTTATAAATAAATAAATAAAAAGCAGATAAAATAAAGAAAAATAATTAAAAGTTTATTACCTCAATTAATTTTCCATAGTATTAAATGTTTATAAATTAACAATAAATAATCCTTCAGTAATATCCAAGTACCGAATATAAAAATTAATAAAAAATAATAACATAATTTTTTTATATAAATAATACTACCATATTATGGTAAGAATAATTCTTTTATTAGTAACTGAAGTTATTATTTCATTCATTAAAATAATGATAAGAATCATCATTGTTATTATTTAAGGATGAATAAAAATAAATTCAATATTTAATGATGAATTTTTTTTTTTTTTTTTTTAATTTTTAACTTTGTTTTCTATATCAATTTTATTTTATTATTCTTTTAAATTAAAACTAAATATTTTAAATTTTTAAATATATATATAAATATATATTTTAAAAAAGTTTTAATTATTTTCAATATAAGAATTTTATACTTTCTTACTCAAACTTTAAATTTTAAAGCTTTTCCTAAGAAAAAAAAATTTTTTTTAATTACTCTCTATTAGAATATATAATTTATATATAATGCAATTAATCATGTTAAAATCATGATTTTATTCTTCTCTTTTATTTTATATTAAAATAATAAAAACATCTAATTTTTTATTTAATTTTTTTTTTTTTATTTTTTATATTTATTTAATTCTATGTTACTTTTTTATTATTGTTTTTTTTATTTAATTCTCTTTTACTTTTTTTTTTTATATATATATTTATTTAATTCTATTTTTTTTTTTTATTTTTATTTTTAATATTAAATTTTATTTAATTTTATTTAATTCTATTATTTAAATATTTTTAATATTTAATTTACTATCTAATTATTTCTTATAATTAATTATAATTATTTATTTTATTATTTAAATTTTATTATTTAAATTTTATTTAAATTTCACAATTTAATTTTATTATATTTATCTATAAATAAATTTTATTATTATTATCATTTAAAATTTATTATTTATATTTTATATTTATATTATATTATTTGAATTTTTATTTAATTATTTCTTTAATTTTATTATTTATTTTTTTTTTTTTTTCATAATTATTAATTTTCTAATCCCGAAAAAAATAACAAAAAAAAAAAAAAAAAAAAAAGTATATATATATAGATGTATAATATATAAAGTTCCATTTAAAATTATAAAATATTTTAAATTTAATATATATTATTTCATTATCAATAATAAATAAGTAATGAATATATAATGTGTATAATGTGTTAATATATATAAATTATTGAATTTTAGCAAATGCTTTTCCCTGAAAAACATTACCCATAAAATAATTATCAGGTAAATAAAAAAAATGTTTAAAAATGGAGTTGTAATTTGAAGATAATATATATATTTATTTACTACTATTATCAATTGAAATAAATTTATATAGATATAGAATATTTCAATTAGCGTTTTAAGTAGCTAACATTAAAAATACTATAATATACTTTTTTTTTTTTTTTTAATAAACAAAATAAAACAAAATATATGAAAAAAATACAAAAAAAAAAAAAAAAAAAACACCATTAAGCTTTTTATATATAAAAATTATTATTACATATCATGAATATAAATACATATATATCATATTATTTAGGTCTTTTATATTAGATATTAGAAATTTATAGCATAATTATAAAATTTCATGGTTTTAATTTTTTAATTTTTATTATAATAATAATAATAATAATAAAAAATTAATATAAAATTAAACAAACAAACAAAATAAAAAAAGAAAAAAATAATAAAGAATCCCTTTCATTATCCAGCCTTATTTAAATATTATTTAAATATACAAAATGCTAATAAAAAAAAGTTTATATATTAAAAATATTTTTTATTTGATATATATTCAATATATTTATTTTCGTTTTATTTTTGAACTTTTTATATATATAAATATATATTTATTAATATTATATTAATATATTACAATATATTATATATATAAATAATATAAGTATTAAAAAAATTAAAAAAATTTTAAATATTAAATAATACTTTACATAACATTATTTTTAATATATACTAAAATTAAATCAAATATTTATTTAATCATTTATTGCAATATATTCCAAAATATATTCAATATATAATGTATATCAACATATTATAATATTATATATAATATATTATATTATATCAATTTATTGTAATTGAAATATAAAACTAATTTTAGATATGCTATTTAGAATATTAAAACAAATTTAGCATATATTATAAGTATATTACAAATATATTATACCAATATAATTAATGATATAACTTTTTATAATTTATAAAGTTTATTAGTATTGGATAGAATTTAAAAAAATATAATTGATGTTAATATAATATTTCCAAAGTAATATATTGAACAAAATTCAATAATGTAATATATTGTATAATATTATATTGTAACATATTTATTACGTTAATGTATAATTAATATACTATTAAAATATTTTATTTTTTTTATTTTTTTTTATATTAAATATATAAATATTTATTTTCTTTTTTTTTTTTTTTTTTTTTTTTTTTTTTGCTTTTTGCTTTTTGCTTTTTTCTTTTTGATAATTTGAATAATTTATTTTTATTGTATTTTTTTTTTTTTTACAAATTTGAAATATAAATAAAAAAAAATAATGAAATAAAAAAATAAAAAATAATAACAATATAAAATAAAAATAACAAGATAATTATATAAAATATAAAGTTTTATTTTTATATTTTTAAAAAATACATATTTTAAATAAAAAAATTAAAAGAATATTATTTTGTTGTTAATATAAAATAAATTGATTTAAATTAAAAGCAACAATAATTATGAAATAAAGTACATCGGAAAAATTATTTTTTACAATATAGCATATAATTAAAGATTTAACATATATATATTTTAAAAATATATAGACAATATTAAGAAATAAAATATTTTAAAAATCAATAAAATAATTTAAAAATGGCAGTTAATCAAAAAGATAAGAAGGAAAAAAGGTATATTTAGTAAAATTATTTGTTAGCATATTAATATAAAATAATAATATTAATAATAGTAAAGCTTATAAATTTTATATGATAATGGAACTAATATTGAACTTTAAAAAATTTGAAATAAATATAAAAAAAATAGTAAAACTAAAAAGCAAATTCAAAATAAAGAATCTAAAACACTTCGACTTATGAAAGAAAGAAAAAGAAAAGCACAATTAAGAACTAATCCAGCATTATGTATATATTAATATATATTAAATATTAATAAATTAAATATGAATTAAATTAGTATTTAAAAAGATGAAATAAAGGTTTTAATAAATATTATTTTGTTGTTATTATAGCTATATATGAATCAGGTAGAGAAAGAACTAAAAGAGTAGTAAAAAAGGAATATCCATTAGTTAATATAAATAAACTACCATCAATATTAATAAAAGGAAATGATAATATTGGTGTGGTGTGGAAAAATACTAATAAAATTCAATCACATACTTTATTCGCAACATCCAATTTACCAAATAGAGAACCAGAATCGAAAGATGACTATTTTTATTTACTTGCACCATTTAAAGAACCAAAATCAGTTGACATAGTCGAAGAATTAAAAAAATATAAAGAAAAATTTGCAAAAGAAAATGAAAACAGATATCCAGATATTAAATCAAAAATAACCAAAGTAATATCAATAAAATCAGTGGATACACGAGCAAGCCAATTACAAAGAAAGAGAATGAATATAGATAATCAAAATAAATTTGATACTATGGATAATACTTATGAAGAATCTATTAAAAAGAATTTTATACCTCTACTTTCAACTTTTTCTACAAATCCACTTACAAAAAATAGATTTATTTTAGAAAATGGTTTAGATAAGACAAATAAAGGTAAGAAAATAATAAAAATTATTGTATATAAGTATATTTTTTTTATTTAATTTTACTTTTTAATTATATTCAATAATAAATGAAATAAATATTTATTTATTGTTTTTTTTTTTTTTTAATATTAATTTTAAATAATAATTATAAATATATATATTAATATTTTTATTTATAATATTGATAATAAATTAATATATATGTATTTAAATAGGTAATACTGAATTATTACATAAAATAAAAAAGAAGATAAATAAGAATAAGACACAATCAATACAAAATAAATTAAGTAAAGTAAATAAAATAAGTGATGAAATCACATTAAATAAAAGTTTATTTAATAATTTTGGAACAATAATGAATTCTATTCAACCTTTAGAATCAATTATATCAGCAAAGCCATTTAGTGTTAATAGTTTTATTACAAATCAAGGTGTAAATATACCAACAATGGATTTTTTTAATGATTCAATTGATTTGAATAAAAATAAAAGGGAAAAAATAGTAAATGAAAATTTGTTCATAAATGATGGCAATAGCAAAATAAATCATAATAATTTTTCATTTGAAAATCAAGTACAAATAGAAAAAATGAATGAAAATCAATATCTTTCAAATTTATTAATTATGAATGAAAATGATAAAAATTTAATTAATAATAGTTTTAATCAAAAATATGAAAAAGATTTATTTTTAGATGAAGATTTTCCAAAATCATTTAATAATTTATCAAATAAACTATTTATCAAATCACCAAAACCTAAACATTCAGGTTCTTTGGATGAAATACTTGCTCCATTTAAGGTACCTGTTTCTTCACCAAAAGTAAAATTTGAAAAGGATAGTTTAAATAAAAAGAATTCATTTAATTCATTTAACTGTTTCAATATAGATGATATGGATTTACCAAAAATTAAGTTATCACAAGATATGAAATTAGAAGAGGATGGTTTATTTAATAGTAATTATAATATTAAAGATGAGATATTTAAAAAAGAATTGGAGATTCCATTACATGAAAAAAAAAGTTATGGAACTTTGGGAGAAATAGCAAAATTTAGTACTAATATTTCTTATAATAATAAATTAAAGAATGTAAAGATGGAAGATTATGAAATGAAGGAAAAATCTAACTTTGATTTCAGTGGACTTGATATGAGTAAAGTGAAAAAAGAAAATCTTATGGAAGCTGATTGGATTGGAAATAATTCATCGATATTGTTAATGCCAAATTTAGGAAATAATAATATAAATCCTTCACTATTGAATGTAAATGGAAATACTTTATCCGGTATTATTAATACAAATGATAACTTTATGAATATGGATAATTCATTAATGAATATTAGTGATAACAATTTATTACAAAATAATGATGTTTTAAATCCTAATATGGCAATTGAATGTTATAATACAGAATTGAACTTTTTAAATTCTCCTTGTATTCTTCCAAATTCCCTTGATGATGTGTTAACAAGTAATATAAAATCAAAAGAAATTTTATCCTCAACCATTCCAGAATCTAAATTATTAAATAATCTTCAATGTAACAATATAAAAACATCTATTGATAATCCTGATATAAATACTATCTGTGATATTAATCAAAAGGTTAAGGATGAATTTGTACAGGGATGCTGTTCAGATGATATACCATTAGCTACAACAACTTCCTCTAATTTAAGAACAATTCCAGATTGGTATAATCAAAATGATATGGACATGGTTGATAACAATAGTAGTAGTAGTAATACACAACTTATTAAACCATTAGCACCAATTAATGATAAGTTTTTGCCTGATATTGCTAAAGAAATTTTAAATGATACTAATCAATATACTACATTTTTGGATTCAGAAATACCGCAAATACCACTTCCATTTGAAGAAACGTATAAAATTGTGAATGAATCTAATGTAATAAAACAAGACATGAATAAGATTTCCGATAAGGCTTTTAAGAAACCAGAGGATTCCTTAGAAAAGAAAAATGATGAACTCCCTGAAAATATTATTGATGAAATAATTGATCGATTAGCAAATGATGATCAATTAAAAGACAAATCAGATGAATCTTGTTTTATTGGTTGTACTCTTCAAGAAACCGGAAAATTAATAAAGAAAATGTCTAATGAATTGAAACAACATGATTTGAAATTAATGGATCAATTAGAAAATAGCGAGAAAAAGTGGAAGGAATGGCGAAAAGAAGTTATATCCTATGAAGATGAAGCGCATCAATGGCTCAATGCTCGTATTGAATTTTATTCTCGTAGAGTTAATGAATATAGAAAGGATTGGATTGAATATTGGATCAAACGCTACTTAATGCAACAAAAGCAACAAATAAAATCATTAAGTTACTATATAAATATTCCACAAAATTTACAATTTGCTACTTCTACCTCTACTGCTCCAACTTCAATTCTAACTCAAACCAATGTATCAAAATCTTCTTGTGGTGAATCGAATAGTAATGATTCTTCAGAACAATGTACTGAAAGAACAACAACTAATTTAGTTGCTGTGAAGGCTGATGTTGATAGAGATCAACGTTTAGAAGTCATTGGTAGAACAATTGATGTAGCTAATAAAGAATTATTAAATAAACCAACTTTAATTGAAGAATATCATGAAAAATTATTAATTGAGAAGAAAATATTATTAGAAAAGTATGATATAGTAGATTCTTTAGATCTTATACCATCAGAATTTATTGAACCAATATCTAATCTTGATGATAATAATTTAATAAATCTTAATGATAGTGAAAAGAGTAATGATATGGAAGAAGATTCCTCAGTGATAAAGGAATCAACATCAACATCTAAGAAGATTAAGGTAAAATCAATATCTATTAATTCTTCTGAAGGAGGAAGTAAAGGATTTAAGAGTACTAGAAAAGATCAAGAAGAAATTGCTTGTGTTTTAATTGATGAATATGTAAAGGCACCATTTAAATCTCAAAGAATATTTATTCATGGTATTCCAAAGGATTATCAATTAATGTTTAATGATAAAATGAAATCACTTATATTCATTTTGGATAAATGTATACAAGATAAAAAGGATTTATTTCATACTATGGAAGAAAATAGAAAACAATATTTTATAAAAAATGAAAATAAGAAATAATTTAATGTATTTATTTATTAATAATCCTTTTTATTAATTTATAATATTTTTTTTTATTTTATTTTTATTATAAATTTTACAAATATAAATTCATTCATACATATTTATATATTTAAATTAATATTTGTTTATTAATATTCTTTTCTATTTATGATTTTAAAATATATATTTCAATTATACTCATTGGAATTTTATTTTAAAACAAATTTTAAATGAAAGAAATTTATATTCCTTTGTATTTATTTTAATTTAAATATTTTTCTTTATTTAGAAAAATATAAACAATTTTTTTTTTCTTTTTTTTTTTAAAAAAAAAGAAATAAAATGAAATAAAATAAAATAGTGAAATATATATATATATATTTATATATATATATAAATGATGTTTTAAATAAAATACTGAAATTTTATATTTAAAACATCTTTTATTTCATTATTTTATTTTATGTAAATATATACTATATTTATAAATATATATCTATTACTTTGATACAATTTTTATTATTATTTATTATTATTATTTTTTTTTTTTTACACTTCATTTATGGAATGTTTAAATGAATGAAAAAAAAAAAAAAAATATTATTTTTTTTATATAGAATTTCAATTATAATATAAAACTTATTAAAATTTAAAAAAAAAAAAAAAAAAATAGAATTCGACTACTATACATATTATATATATATTTTTCTTGTTTAAAAAAAAAAAAAAAAATATAATTCGACTACTATATATTTTTTTCTTTTTTTTTCTTTTTTTTTTTTTTTTCTTTTTTGAAAGAAGTATTTTATATTTGGTATTTATATATATATTTTTTTATTATTATTATTTTGAATGAATATCCTTTTTCAATACTATTTTTTTTTATCTAATTACATCAATATTCAATAATTACATTATCGATAATTATAATCATGATAATAAAGATAATAAATGATAATAAAAAAAAATATAATTATAATAAAAATTAACAAATAAATAAAAAATAATAAAATAATATTAGAAAAAAAAAAAAAAAAAAAAAAAAAAAGTGTATTACATTATTGAATGATCGAAAAAAATTTTATTTTTATTTTTTCATAAACTATATATATGAGATTTAAGTATTAAGATTGAGCTGTTTATAACATTTCTTAATTGTGTTTCTAAAGGAAAAACTTGAAATGTATTATCTCTGTTTTTTTTGACATGTTGGTTTCATTCTTCGTGCTCTTTCTTCCAAGAACCGTTTTTATACAAATATATCATTTCAGTAAATATTACTTCTTTCTGGAATCAAAAATGTACTATTGGTAATATCTATTTCCCTCAAAGCAAATGGAAGGAAGCAAGACTAGCTGCTTTTGATGAACTTTCTCAATGGTTACGTTTTCACAATAGAAAAAACGTTCCTGCTGTCCTAGTTGGTGATTTTAACATGTCATTAAAGAAGATCAAAACATAGATTTCAAATAATTTTCCTAATTGGTATATTGCTCCCTTATATGGTAATCAATTTACTTATGCCAAAGGTACTAGATCATCTTGCATGTCATCTATAATGAGGCTTTGGCAGCTCATTTTAATAAAACCTCGGTTTGTACTTCATTTTATGGTATTTCTGATCATAAACCTATTTTATTTTCTTGCAACAAAGTTCTCTCCTATGGCTTTATAAGGCCTGCTAAAGTTTCTAAATGGTCTACATATATTTGTAAAACAAAAAATTCAGATATTTTATTACATAATTATTTTTCAATCTTAGCAAATGACCTCGATTCTCATTACAATTCGCTCACGGCTGATGAAATGGTAGAAAAATTTATCAATACAGCAAATAATATCGGGAAAGATATTAAGGCTTTTATTCCAACAAATTTAAAGGGCTCTGCTTTTCATTGTCCTTATTACATTAAAAAACTGTCTCATGAAAAACATATTGCATTTCAAAATATTAAGCCTTACTTTAACTGTGAAAATGTTGATAATTACCTTGAACAATTTAATAAATATGAAAAACTTTGCAAATTAATCAAGAAAACAAAGAGCAAATTTCGTTCTGCTAGATTTAAAGCCAATATAATAAAAATTGGTAATTATTTTTTGAATAAAGATTTCAAAAATGGTTGGAGATGTTTAAAAAAAATGGCTAAACCATCGTATTCATCTACCTCCCCTACTTGCATAAAATCTAAATTTGGTCAAGATATTATCTCTCCTACTAAACAATTAGATAGATGAGCTGAATATTATAAAGATCTAGTTTCTGATCCCTCAGGTCACAGCCTTAATCGTAACTTTTCTGGATCCATGCTTTAAGGAATATTAGTCTTAGATCCTCTACTTGGAATATCAACGATCCTATTGCGATTGACGATATTAAAAAAAACTATTTCATCTATGAAAACCAACAAAGCACCCGGCCCCGATGATATCCCGATTGAATTAAACAAAGCTCTGTTTTGCAATGAAGAATTACTAGAAACACATCCTACCGCTGGAAAGTGTCTTAAATTGATTTTTAATAAAATCTACTTACGCACTCTCACACAATTTCATTAGATCTGAACAATTTGGTTTTCGCAACCGTGAAGAATGCATTAGTTTATTAATTTCCATTAGAGAAATTTGCCAAAGAAGAAAATTTCAAGGAAAATTCACATATTTAGCCTTTTTAGATCTTAAAAAAGCTTATGATTCAGTTCCTATTTTTAACATTCTTACTAAATTATATCATTATGGAGTACGTGGTAAATGTTTTGATTTTCTATGTAATTTATATACTTCATCTAAAGCACGTATTCGGTTAACTTCAATGTTATCAAATGAATTTCCTATTAAAAGAGGTGTTCGTCAAGGTTGTCCATTATCTCCGATCTTATTCAATTTATTCATCAATGTTATATTAAATGACTGTGAAAAGTATGGTGCTAATATTGGAAGAAAAAAGTGTTGTGGTGGACTCTTTGCTGATGATGTTGTTCTCATTGCTCCAAGCGCAAAAAATTTAGAAAAATTATTAAAAAAAGTACACAAATGGGCTAATTTAAATGAAATGACTTTTGGTATTGAAAAATGTGCAACTATGGTTATAAAACCAACGAACTTTCAATATCCTCCAAACTATAGTGATCCAACCTTCTTTTTAGGAATGAATGATATTCCTAAAGTTTCTAGTTATATTTATCTTGGTATTCCTTTTTCTGATGATCTCTTACTAGAACACATTATATCTCACATGCATTTTAAAGTTAGAAAATCCTTTCTTCTCAAATAAACTTATCCCTATTGCATACAAGAAAAAAGTTCTTCAATCTTTCGTTATTAGTAAAGTAATTTATTATTCTCCTTTACTTGTTCAAACAAATCTAGAACGGCTAGAATTCAAACATTAATTAATACTGGTCTATTTTGGTGTATTGGCTCCTTCTCTAAAAATGGTAAAACAAGTTCAGAAAACAATGACTATATTAGACATAACTCTACTATGAATACTTATGCTTTAACTCGAGATCTAAGCATTCCTCCTATTGCTGGTGTCTGCGCAGCCTTACAGATTAAATCATTTGCAAAATGGAGTAAATCAAACTGTATAATAAAGGATCTTATTAAATCTATTCCCAAAATGCCTTATTATTCCTGGACTAAAGAATCTAGAACACTGTATAAAAAAATCAAAAAGTATAAATGTGAAAAATATGACGATATTTTAGAACGTTACTGGAAATCAGTTGCCAAATTTCAAGGTAAAAAAGGTCAAAATTACGATTGTAATAAGTTCTCAAACAATAAAGCTATAATTATGCTTAGCTTAAAATATCCCCAATTCAACTTAGGGTTTTCGTGGATTATACGTTTACGCTGTGATTATAAATACAATACTACTATTGTTATTAGAATGGGTAGAGTTTCAGAAGATTGTCCCAAGTCTTGCCCCTGTTGTGGCGAAGATAAACAATCTTTTGAACATTGGATTTTTAAATGCGATGCTCTTGCATCTTTTAGATGGAATTCTTTAAATTTCATCGATGATCTCTATGTTTTATTTCCTTAGGAAGATTAAAGTGCTTAATCCTCTTTCTTCCTATGACTCTATTTCTAATTTAGTGGACACCACACTATCTATTTTAAAGATGTTACTTCTAGGTTTTATTTCTTTTTTATTTGTTAGGAAGGGAAAAATTCTCGCATAGTACAACATGCGGAAATACATAGTATTTTCGAGCTTTTTTATTTTTATATTTTTTAAATTTTTTATTTTTAATTTCAAATGTACTTTTCACCTACATGTATTTTTTAAAATAAAATTTAATAAAGTTTCGGAAGTGTATACTCTTCCCTGTCTAAAAAAAAAAAAAAAAAAAAAAATTTTGTCATGTTGGTCCAGTCGGTTAGGACGATACAGGTTACTGTAGAGGGTGGAGTTCGAATCCTCGGCATGACACCAAATAATCGAGGTTTCTATCCTGTGATATAAAACAAATATGTTACTACACATATTTGTTTTATATCAATAAGGCTTTCCCTCAAATGATTATTTCACCCAACCCTGATACTACGCTTTGAATTGAAGAATAGACCTTGATGATTGTAAAATTTCCAATCGCCAATGATTACACCCACTAGGGAGGAGTTAATGATTCCGTTCTAATGCTCGTGGTCAATAGAGATATATGTAGGAATGTTAGGAATGTATCTCCGGGCAATGTGTAACGGTGATTGAGAGCGGCGAAGCTGTTACAGTATGCCAATTACTCATCACCTTACAGTTAATTAATAACTGTATGGCCATATGGGAGATGGGTACCCATATGTGCAAGTCTATGTTTTTTTTTTTTTTTTTTTTTTTTTTATTATCTCTGTTTTATTTAAAAAAAAAAAAGTTGAGCTTTAGATAGTATCTAGTTTTCTCATATTTATTTTTTCTTATCATAAGTCTTAGCCTTAGATTGTTTTTCCTGCTATATCTCTCTCTATTCTAACAAAAAGTTTATTATTGTTATTGCTTTTTTTTTTTTTTTTTTTTTTTTTTTTTTTTTTCTTGATGGATATTTATCTAATTTTTCTGCTAATTTTTTTTTTTTTTTTTTTTTTTTTTTTTTTTTTTTTTTTTTTTTTTATACTTTATTTATCCTATACATGACATTAAAACGACGTGATCTATCTTTTTTAAGTAAGAATCCTAAATATAGCATTGGTTTCCAGTGGGTACTTTCGTGCCAGATGTAAAAATAAATTTCAATACTTGCTTTTGCCAAAGCTTATTTTTATATTATATATATTATATATAAAAAAAATAAAAAAATAAAGAATTATTAAAAACAACAAATTTGATTATCAACAAACAAAATAAATAATACTAAATAAATAAAAAAAATATGAATAATAAATAATAAATAAAAATATAAAAATAAATAAATAAAAAAAATTTGAATAATAAATAATAAATAAAAATAAATAAATAAAAAATTTGAATAATAAATAATAAATAAAAACAAATAAATAAATAAATATTTTTATGCATTAATTTATTAATTAAATTTAATTTATTTTTTTTTTTAATTTCATTTTTACCTTTTTTATTTAATGTCAAAAAAAAAAAAAATTTTTTTTCTATCATATTTTAAACTATAATTAATTATTAAGGTTAAATTTTTTTTAAAACCTCCACTTTTATATCTTTTCTTTCATTCTTTTTTTTTTTTTTGAACATATGTATTTAATAAAATAAAAAAAGAAAAATTATTTAAAATAATAATATTATATATTAATAAAAAAGAAGTGTATTTTTTTTCTATAAAATCTTAACATTAAAAAATTGAAATAATCCTTAATTTAAAGGTCTTTTTTTTAACATTCAAAATTTTAAAAAAAAAAAAAAAAAAAAATTAATAATGTCTTCCCTAGCCATTCAATTTTTAACAAAAAAACTATAACTCATTCTTTACAGGTCAGTTTTTTTTTTTTTTTTTTTTTTTTTTTTTTTTTTTCTATGTTAAAAATTTAAATTCATTATGATATATATTATATAACACTCAAATTTATTATATATATATATATAATATTTACATATATGAACTGTATTTGATATTATATTTATATCATATTTTTACTTTTATATTGATTTTTTTTTTATTATATTAATTTATAGGGAATAAAAAGTCAACTTTTATTAAGTTCTCGTAAATTCGCTTCAAAACCACCAAGAACTGTTGCTGCTTGTATAATTGGTGATGAAATATTATCAGGAAGAATTGATGACACTAATGCTCATTTTTTAGGTATATATATATATATATATATATATAAATTTAAAAAATTTTGAAATTCAACAAGTAACATAATACTAATACTAACACTAATACTACTATCTACTAATACTACTATCTACTACTACTACTACTACTACTACTACTACTACTAATAATAATAATAATAATAATAATAATAATAATAATAATAATAATTATAATAATAATAATAATAATTATAATAATAATAATAATAATAAACTATATTTTAAACTGAATATTATATATTTATTAATAATTATTTTTTTTTATTTTATTATAATAACAAAGCGAAGGAATGTTTCAATAGAGGTTTAGATTTAAAAAAAATTATTATTGTTCCAGATGACATGAATGATATTGGTGATGCTGTTACAAAATTATCTAATAAATATGATTTGGTTTTCACCAGTGGAGGTATAGGGTAAGAATAAAAGTTTCAATAATTTTTTTTTTTGTTCTTTAATATAATTTTTAATATATTATATTATATTAGCTTTTTGAATATATATATGTATATATCTATTAAAAATCTTTGTAAAGATATATTATTATTTTATTATTCATATATATTTACATATACTTTATATATATATAATATTTTCTAGTCCAACTCATGATGATATTACTTATGAAGGTATATAATTACAAAAAAAAAAAAAAAAAAAAAAAAAGAAGAAAAAAAAAATTAATGTAAATAGAAATGCGAAATAATACCTTTATTAAAGTATTATGTAATGTTTTTTATTTATTTCCCTCCCTTACTTATAATTAAGCTATTGCGAATGCTTTTGATTTAAAATTAGAAAAACATCAACCAACTATTGAACGTATGCTTAACCATGGTTTTGTAAGAGAAGATTCAATTTTACTTAGACTTCCAGAAATTCCAAATAAACCAAAACCAAGACTATTAAATGCTGCTAGATTACGTATGGCTACCTTACCAACTCCATGTTCTGTCATGTTTCCATGTGATAATCTTTGGGTACCTTTAGTTACTGTTAATAACAATGTTTCTATTTTACCAGGTGTTCCACATTTATTTGAAAACATGATTATTCCATATATTAATAAAGTATGTAAAATATTATGAATGTTTTTTTTTTTTTTTTTTTTTTTTTTTTTTTTTTTTTTCGATTATATATATAAAAATCTATAATTATATATTAAATATTTTTTGTTATTATTATTATTGTTATTATTATTATTATTATTATTATCATTATTATTATTATTATATTTTTATATTTTATTTTTTATTTTTATTTGAGTTTATTTTTTTTTTTTTTATTTTAATTTTTTTTCTTAAATTTAATATATAAATATTTATAATTATATATTATATATTTTTTGCTATTATTATTATTATTATTATTATTATTATTATTATTATTATTATTATTATTATTTCTATTTCAATTTTTATTGGTATTTTTATTTTATTTTATTTTATTTTATCAAATTTTAATTCATTTTACTATTTCATTTTTATTATTTATTCATTTATTTATTCACATTTTATTTCAATATATATATATATATATATATATTTATTATATTATATCTCCCTCTATATATATTTATTATTATTATTTTATAATTTTTACTTATTATTTTTATTTGAAAGGTTGCTGGAAAAGTCAATTCTAATTTTGGGAATGATACTTATGATAAGAGAGCAAAATTTTTCCGACAAATGATTGGTTCTAATTTATTTGAAGCTGATTTAGCTCCAATTCTTCGTGAAGCTCAAATGGAAATTAATAAAAAGAAACTTGGTATTAAAATTGGTTCATATCCAAAATGGAGACCATCTCCAAAGGATGATGATGAAAAAGATATGCATAGCGATAATATTCAAGAAAAATCTAATGTTTTAATTACCTTTGTTGGTCGTAATGAAGAAGAAGTTAAAAAATGGAAGGAAATTGTTAAAGAAAAAATTGGAGGATTTGAAGTGCCCGATGAAGAATCTAAATTTAAATAAATAAATAAATAAGCAAATAAATAAATATATATATATATAAAGACGGATGGAAAAAAAAATTATCAACAAAGATATAATACATATATAAATGTGTCTTATTAAATATTAAATGAAAATAAATCGAAATCAAAAAAGTCAAATTTTCCAAAAAAATAAAATAAAAAATTTTTTTAATTAATAATAGAATTATAATAATATAACAATTTTATATAAAAGTTTATATTAGATATTAGTGAATAATTATTTTATAACTATCCTCATAATTATTATTAACTAATTTATATTAATTAAAAAGAAATAAATAGTGTATTTTTTTTTTCTTTAATATTAAAAATATTTAACATAATAATTATAATAAAAATAATAATAATTATTATTAATAATGATTAATACAGGAAAAAAAAAAGGTTTTTATCGATAAAATAAAAAAAAAATATAATAAAAAAAAAATATAATAAAATAAAAAAAAATATATTAAAAAAAATATAATAAAAAATTAATAAAAAAAATAATAAAAAAATAATAAAATAAAATAGAAAATAAAATAAGAAAATAATTAATAATAATAATTAATAATAATAGTAAATAAAAATTATTATAATAATATATCTATTAATTATTAATATTCTATTCGAGAATTTTTTTTCTTTTTTTTTTTTTTAAAAAAGTTTTATTAAATTACAATTATTTTTCTTTTAATATATATTATTATTATTATTATTATTATTATTATTATTATTGTTATTATTATAAATTTTTTTTTTTTTTTTATTATTTATAATTACAAATGAATATTTGAAAATTCCATTTTTAATTATGTTTTTTATCTTATATTTTCATATATTTTATATTAATTTTATGTATTATAAAATTTAATTAACTATTCAAATTTAAAATTTGTATTTAATTAAATAGTATTGTAATATATGTAGATTAAAATGGAATGTATATACATATATTATTATAATTTGAAAATTAAAAAGAATATTAAATTTATTAATATATAAATAAATAAATAAATAAATAAATAAATAAATAAATAAATAAATAAATAAATAAATAAATAAATAAATAAATAAATAAATAAATAAATAAATAAATAAATAAATAAATAAATAAATAAATAAATAAATAAATAAATAAATAAATAAATAAATAAATAAATAAATAAATAAATAAATAAATAAATAAATAAATAAATAAATAAATAAATAAATAAATAAATAAATAAATAAATAAATAAATAAATAAATAAGAATACATAATAATTAATAATTAAAAAATATGTAATAAATAATAATTAATAAAAAATGATTTTAATTATTATTATTATTATATATTGTTAAATATTTAATAATAATAATAAAAATTATTAAATATATATTGTTAATTATTTATTTAATAATTATTAATCATGTATTTTTATTTTAAAATTTATATAAAATATAATTAATAATAGAATTTTTTGATTAATTATTATATATATATATATTTAAAATATTAATTGAATTAAACTTTTTAATATCACCAATTTTTTTTAATTTTTATTTTATTTTTGTATTTTTAAAATAATTAACATTTCATATTATATTATTAATCAAGATGGTAAAACTTTTATATATTATTTAATATTAAAGGATTAATATTTGGGAAATTATACCTTTTTTTTTTTTTTCTTTTTTCTAAATAATAATAAAATAGTATACTTTTGACTAAATTATTATTTTCATTAAAAAAACAAAAAAAACAAAAAAAACAAAGAGACTTTAATATCAATATTTTTAATTGATTAAAAAAGTGAAAATTGCCTTTTAAATATTTTAACAATGATATATATAAAAAAAAAAAATTATAATATATATAAGCACATGTAATTAATGTATAATAAATAGAGATATAATATTTGTTAATGTTTCTATTTTTTTTTTTTTAAATAATATCAGAAAAATATCAGAAACAGTAATATTTATTTCAATTAATTCCTAATTATTTTTTTTTTAGTATACCTCAAAATAATTGAATAATATTTAAAAGGTGGAATATATCAATGTTATTTTAGAAAGATGAAAATCAATACAAATATACATTGAGATTGATCAAAAAAAAAAAAAAAAAAAAAAAAAATAAAACTATGAAAAAAATTTATAATGGGAAATGTGAATTTTAAAATTGAAATGGTTCTTCCATTAATTAAAATATATAAGGAAAAAAATATAATATTCATTTGAATAAAATATTTGATCACTTATATATAACAGAAAAAAAAAATTATTTATTTTATTTTATTTTATGTTCTTTATATATTATGACAGAAATTGGTTTTCTTTTTCAGTCCTATACTTTTTGTATATTATTTATTAGTATATATAAATTGTATTAACCAACTAAATTATTTTCTTATTATATATATATAAATATATAAATTTTTATTTCTGTTAATTGCATAATTGAACTTAACATCATTAGTCCGGTTCGGTAAGACTAAAGAAAAAAATAATTTAAAAAAAAGTAATATTTAACCTATAAAGAAATTAATAGAACTAATTATTATTTAATTATTATATAATTTATTTTTTTATTTATTATTTTTTTTTTATATGTATTATATATATTTTTATATGTATATATCTCATTTCAAATAATTATTATATTAATTGAATCTTACTAGATTATGGTAAATATCAAATAATCATTTAAATTATATATATAATATAATATAATATATAATATATATATAAAAGAATATAATAACAACATTATAATAATAATGATAATAATAATGATATAAAAATAAAACATTTGATAATTAAAGGAATATAATGGTGGTGCTGTTGTCGCCATGGCAGGTAAAGATTGTGTTGCCATTGCTTCAGATAAGAGATTTGGTTTACAATTATTAACTTTAGCCACTGATTTTGAAAAAATTTTCAAAATGACTGATAAATGTTATATTGGTTTAGCTGGTCTTGCTACTGATGTTCAAACTTTGTAATTTTATATATATATATTATTACTTTATAGATTTATTTATCATATAAATGGAATTTAATATTAATATTTTTTTTTTTAATTTTTATTTTATTTTATTTTATTTTATTTTTTTTAATTTCATAATATATATATAAACATATTTGAAAATACTAAATATACATATTAATTTTATATATAATGATAATAATCATATTAAATTAATATCATTTAACAATATATAAAATAATAACAAATAACAATAATAAAATGATGTATCCATCCATTAATTATTTTTAAAACTGAAATTTTAATAAATTGAATTGAATTTTTTATAAAATATCAATATTAATACATTAAGATCTGAAGAATTAAAATTAAAGGTCGATTTATATAAATTAAGAGAAGAACGTGAAATTACTCCAAAAAAGTTTGCTCACTTAGTTTCTTCTACTTTATATGATCACCGGTAATTCTTTTATAACAACAACCAAAAAAAAAAAAAAAAAAAAAAAAAAGAAAAATTAATTTTAATAATTTAATATTTCACTATTATAATTATTATTTAGAATAAGCATATTTATAAATATACATATATATTATTAAAGAAAAAAAAAAAAGTAGAAATAAGACAATACTAATAAACTTTTTATTTAATATATATATATATAAATTATTATTTTATATATTAAATATCAAAATAAAAAAAAACAAACAACAATAACAACAATATTAATATAATTAATTAATTTGAATAACTATAAATAAAAAAAATTATTTATAATAAAATGCATAATAAAATATACAATAAAACATACAATAAAATATTTAATAAAATATTCAATGAAAAAAAAAAATAATTTATCATTTCAAAATCACCTATTTATTTAATCAAAATAATTAAAGTTGGGGTCCATATTTCTGTGAACCATGTATTGCTGGTCTTGATAAGGATAACAAACCATTCATTTGTTCTACTGATTTAATTGGTTGTATAAACTTTGCTAAAGATTTTGTTGTTTGTGGAACTACAGCTAGAGAATTGTTTGGTATTTGTGAATCATTCTGGGAACCAGATCTTGTAAGTTTTTATTTATTTATTTTGTTTTTAATTTATTATACATAATAGAACATATATATACATATATATTAAAAACTATTAAAAACTATTATTATATTAAACAATAATATAAATATGTATTTATTAATGATTAATAATATTCTATTTATAATACGAAAATTCAAAAACAAAAAATACAATAATGTCAACAATGTTAAAAACAAAAACAAAAAACAAACAAAAAAAAAAAAAAAAAAAAAAATCAATATAAAAATAATATCAAATATTTTGAAACTTTAGGGTCCAGAAGAGTTATTCGAAGTTATATCACAATCATTATTAAATGCTTTTGATCGTGATTCACAAAGTGGTTGGGGTGCTGTTGTTCATATCATGTAAGTTTTATATAAATCAGAAAATCGTATAAAAGTTTTCAGTAGTATACACATTTTTTATTATTATAATTATTATTTTTATTATTATTATTTATTATAATATTAAAAAAAATTAATTTTTAATTATATATGATTATATATATATATATATCGTTATTATTTATAGTACTCCAGATAAGATTATCACTCGTCATCTTAAGACTAGACAAGATTAGAGCATCTATATTTTAATTATTGATAAAAAGAAAAAATAAAAATAAAACAAGGAATGAATTATGAATATATATATATATAAAAATAAAAAATAAATTATATATTCATATGAATATATATATATATATATATATTTATTTTTTTTTTTTATTTTATTTTTATTTAATCAATTATTTAATTTCATTTTTTTTTAAGGATAAAAAAAGAAAAATAAATTTAACAAAGAAAATAAATAAAAAAATAAATAAAATCATTTAAACTAACAAATAATTATCAAAAAAAAAAAAAAAAAAAAAAAAAAAAAAAAAAAAAAAAAAAATGAAATAAAAAAAAATAATAAAATAATAATAATAATAATAATAATAATAAAGAAATTCATAAAATAATATATAATATTAATAAAAAAAATTATCATATCCAATAAAGCAAACAAGAGTAAATCATCTATATATAAGTCAAAAAAAAAAAAAAAAATAAAATAAATAAATAAATAAATAAATATTTATTACTAAATATAATTTTAAAAAGTTATTTAATATTTTAATGAATAGTTATTATTTATTATTTATTATTCATTATTATTTATATTATTTTATTATTTATTATTCATTATTTATATTATTTAATATTATTTATTATTTATATTATTATTATTATTTATTATTTATTATTATTATTATTATTATTTTACTTATAATTTTCTTTAATTTCCATTTAATACTAATAATACTATTATTATTTTATTTTATTTTATTTTTGTATTATGATCATGAATGCAATTAAAAGAAAGACAACAACAAAAAAAAAAAAAAAAAAAAAAAAAAAAAAAAAAGAAAAATTATAGGATTAAATATATTATTATATTTAATATATATTATTTAATATGTATATATTTTTTATAAATATTAATTGTTTTTTATTATCACATTATTATTACACTATTACAATTACTATTACTATTTTTATTATTATTATTATTATTATTATTATTATTATTATTATTATTATTATTATTATTATTATTATTATTATTATTATTATTATTATTATTATTATTATTATTATTATTATTATTTTTATTTTTATTATAGTCATTTATTATTAAAGACTAAAAAAAAAAAAAAAAAAAAAAACACGTTATGTATTTTAAGGGCGACGAAATGAACGAATGAACTACTACCAACTACAAACGACGACAAAATGATCTTGAAAAATGATATTTTTTTTTAACTTTTCTTCTGGGCACATCATCAATGATCGATTGATAGATTAAACTCTACTATAGAATGAATAAAAAAAAAAAAAAAAAAATTTTTTTTTTTTTGTTTTATCATTTGTTGTTTATTGTTAAAAATCTGTATATATATTTATTATCTGTCTATATACCTATCATATCAGAATTTTTTTTTTTTTTTTTTTTTTACCTTTTGAACATCATCATCATCATTATTTCGATGTCGTTGATCGCCCACACCTCTTGACAAAGAATGGTGATGATGATAATGATAATGGTTTAATGGTATATATATATATATACAAAGAAACAAAATTAATCATAGTTTTTCTTTCCTTCTTTCTCTTTCTTTCTTTCTTTCTTTCTTTCTTTCTTTTCCCCCTCATCGCCACTCTACGAAATCAATTCTTTAAGATTTCATATATTAACATTCATTCCACTTAAAAAAAGAAAGAAAAGAAAGAAGAGACAATAGCACGTATATGTATATAAAAACATTAAAAAAAAAATTAAAAAAAAAAAAAAAAAAAAAAAAAAAAAAAAAATAATATTATCAATCAATTCAATTATTAAAATCTTTCTCTTCTCTTTCTCTGTTATCAAATTAAGAAGGAAAGGAAAGCTTAATAATTTTCTCATGAACAATGGAATAATCAGGAAGAAAAAAAAAAAACTTCATCATTCATCGACATCAAACAATAAAAATGGAATTGGAATTGGAATTAGAATTATTGTCTGAATTATTTAATAAATTTTTAAAATTTTTTTTTTTTTTTTTTTTTTTTTTTTTTTTTTTTTTTTTTTTAGAATATATAAAAAGTATTACCATTCAAGTGTAGGGAAAAAAAATCTAGATATATTGTTATTTTGTTATTTTAAGCATCATCCCATCATAATCAGTAGATATATAGGCAGTAGTAGTAGCAGTAGGATGGGACATATATCATCCTAATTCTAATATTAATTTTACCTTTTTTTTTTTTTTTTTTTTTTAAAGAGGATGATATACGTCAAAATTTGAATTTCATAATTATATTACATTTAATTTCATCCAATCCAAAAAAAAAAAAAAAAAAAAAAAAAAAAAAAAAAAAAAAAAAAAAAAAACCAAGAGAGGAAAAATGGTGAATATATATATATATATTTTGAAGATAGATAGATGTTGAATAAATTTTTATAACTTTTAATATATGCATATGTGTATAGGGGGATGTATAGGGGGATTGGGAAGGAAAGAAGAGAAAGAAGAGAAAGTAAGAAGGTTTATTTTTTTTTTTGAAAATCAAATTATTCTTAATATTCCTCTTTAAGAAAAAAAAAATTAATGATTAAAATTTAGAAAGAACCATTATTTATTCTTTGGATAAATCACAATAATGTTTGATGATTGATTAGATAAATTACTATAAAAGTTTGAAATTTTTTATATATTTTATTTTTATATATTTTTACTTTAATTTTAATATTAAATTTAATTTCATATAATTTTATATTACTTTATTTTTATATTTATATTAATTATTAATAATTAATATTATAACTTTTTATTTTTATTTTTTTTTATTTTATATTTTTATATTTTTATATTTTATAATTTTAATAACATTTATGAATTTTTTTTTTTTTAAAAAAAAAATCTATTTAGATATTTTATTTTAAAAAATTTTTATTTAGCTTTAATTTTTTTTTGTTGTTGTGTTTTTTCTTTTTTTTTTTTTTTTTTTTTTTTTTTTTATACATGGATATAAAATGTTTTAATTTTTATTTTTATTTTATTTTATTTTTTTTTTTTTTTATATAACAAATATTCTATTATTATTATTATTATTATTATTTCTTTTTTTTTATTATATATATATATATAATGCTAAATTTTAATAGTATAGTTTTAAATTTGATAAAAGAAAAATAGAAAAAAAAAAAAAAAAAAAAAAAATACATATATATATATACTATATATGAGAAAATATATATATTTATATTTAACAAATACCTAAAAAATTTTTTTAACATAAAATAAAATTTTTTTTTTTTTTTTTTTTTTTTGAAATAATATAGTAATAATATATTGTAATATAATAAATAATAAATAATTAGAAATAAATAATAAATAATAAATAATAAAAAATAAAAGCAAAGTAATTAGGAAAATAAATTATATGGGTAAAAAAGAAAGAGGAAAAAAAAATCTATGCACCTAATCCATTATTTTCTATCCATTTTCTATTATCATGAAGTCTATTCATAATAACGTCCATCTTCTTACGTGATTCTATATCTCTTTCACGTTTTATCATTAAATTTAATGAAGATTCTTTATATTTGGAACCTGATTTTAATCGATTTGAAAGATCTCCTTTAAATAAAGATCCTACACTAAGCTTCTTTCCAGGAAGAGGACGTTCTTGTAATGTTGGAGATGAAGGTAACGATAGATTTTTATTACTACTACTACTACTACTAATATTATTATTACTATTATTATTATTACTATTATTATTATTATTATTATTATTATTAATATTGGAGTTATTTGTTTCATTTAATGTGGGAAGACTATTGGTATCATCATTATCATTTATTTTAATTTGAGATATTGATGAAGGTTTACTTAATTTTATTGTTGGTGATATATTATTATTATTATTATTATTATTATTATTATTATTATTATTATTATTATTATTTGTATTCTCTGTTATTTCATTTGTATTTATAGTACAATTACTACTACAAATACTATTTCTTTTACTACTTATACTATTTCTTTTACTACTAATACTATTTCTTTTAGAACTCAATTTAATTGATGACATAGAACCATGAGTATCTGATTTTGTTGGAGATTTAGAGAATTCTTCTGGTTCTGGTTTACTTTGACAAGTATATACCCATTCTGCTAATACTTCAAAAATAGGTGATGCAATAAAATCTATAAAACTCTTTTGACAACTGTTAGGTTTAGCATTATTTCTATTACCAAATGGTGATAATGGTATATTTAATTCTTTTTCCATATCACCTTGTCTATAGAATTCTTCCATAATTCCATCAACCCATCTTTTATAAAGTGTTCTTTCTTTTGTTGCATTTGATACATCAGCACATTTTATTAATATTTTCATTAATAAAATTTTATCCTCTCTTTGAACACATCTTGGTATATTTAATATCTTTATATATATATATTTATTTAATTGTATAATAAAAAAAAAGTTAATTATCATTATAATGATAAAAATAAACATTTTGCACTTAAAATTTTATTTATAATAATAATAATAATAAGCACACAACAAAAAATAAAAAAAAAAAAAAAAAAAAAACAAATAGTAAAATATAAATATTATTAAAGTACAGATTGAATAAAATAAATAAAATATATAAATAAATAAAATAAAATAAAATAAAATAAAATAAATAGTTGAATATTAAGTATTAAGTACAGATTGAATAAAATAAAATAAAATAAAATAAAATAAAATAAAATAAAATAAAATAAATAGTTGAAATATAAATATAAGTACAGATTGAATAAAATAAAATAAAATAAAATAAAAATAATATACAAAATATATATAATTTTTTTTTTTTTTTTTTTTTTTTTTTTTAAATTATTTACCTTCTTTTTAAATAAAGTTAAAATTGGTAAATGTTCAGCGAGATCAGTAGCAAGAACTAAACTAATAACAACTTCTCTAAATTCATTAAATTTCTCACTATCCACATGTTCCATGAAATTATTATTTTCTTTGAATAATACATTAAAAGAAACAGCACAATGATGATTTTCTAATACAGATTTATCATTATAAAGAATTGCTAATGGATCTCTAGTTTGTATCAAGAATTTATTACTTAATCCTAAATTATTATAAATATATACCATATTTATTTATAATTTAGTTAGTATATAAATATATATAAAAAAATTTAATTGAATTTAATTGAATTTATTTCATTCAATTCTAATTTTTTTTTTTTTTTTTTTTTTTTTTTTTTTTTTTTTTTTTTTATTTATTTTACACTGTTTAATTTATTTATTAATTTTTTATTTTGTTTATTAGATATTGTGGAATTTTTTTTTATCTATTTATCTATTTATTTTTATTATTTATTTTTATTTTTATTGCTTATTTTCTTTACTTTTTTTTTTTTTTTTTATTTTTTATTTTTATTTTTTACTTTTTTATTTTTTATTTTTATCTTTACCTGGATGATCATAATCATGAATACAAGCTGCTACAAACATAAATAATAAATCCCAATCTTTAAAATTAACACTAATATTTGGTATTGTGGTAAAGTAATACATACAATGCAATACATCAGTAACATGACAAGCATTATGGAAGGTAACATCGGTATGATAACCTTCTTCAATTTCCTTGATAAAGTTTAAAAATTTTTCTGTATTTAAGTGAAGACGACCAATTAATCCTGATTTCACAAACAAATGATAAGACATCGTCAGTAATGGTCGAGGAGAAGTTTCACAAAATTCAAAAATAGGGAAATTATAATCTTTAACTTTTTCTAGAAGTTGTAAGGTATGTTGATCAATTAATGAAAGTATATCAAATGATGATAATTCATAATAAGCAAATGGTGAAGAAATAGAAGTGGTTGGGGAATTTTCAGAACTATTATCTGATTCATCATAATTGAAATTATAATTCTTTTGAGCAATTTCATATAAAAGCCATTGTTTCTGTTCATCTTCCAATTCTACAAGTCCTTGAAGTTGACGTTCTAAATCCGGAAGAAGAATATTACTTGAATTTAAATGATCTAATGCATCCAATAACAAATCATAATTTTTAGAATCTTTATCAGTTTGACTTAAAAGTTGATTAATGATATCGATTGCCTTTTCTATTGGTGATGCAAAATCAGCAACACGATTTAAATCTTCTTCTTGTAAACTTTCCAACGACAGGATAGAATTATTTTGTATATATTGACAATTTGTTAGGTATTGAAGTTTCAAAGAAAAATCTAATTCATATTTTAATTTAATTATAATATAAAATGAAATAATTAAAGCAAAATAAACTAACGATTCCAGAGTAACAAAATTTTTAATAATAAATAAAAAGATATCTCTTAAATTTTCTTTTGATTTATTTATTTCAACAATTCTATCTTCATTCATTATACCCATCGGATGATGATGTTCATTTAAAATGGATTTAGAATTACTATGAATAGGCTTAGTCATTGTATTTCCTTCATTTAAAGAGGAAAAGGAGGAGAGATGTTTTAAATTAATTGCTCCTGCTTCCTTTTCTTTTTGATAAAAGTACTTTATAATAAAATTATTCAACTTTAAGGGTTGAGAAGGTGATTCCGGCATGACAACCCATAATTCATATTTATCATAACATTTTTGATCAGAGGATAAGTACTGATAGTTTTGCTTCGATAAATTTATATTTTTTAATTCATGATCATAAGAGGAATCCAATGAATTTAGAGATAATGAAAGATAATCATGAATAATTTTTTCTATTTTTAGATTTCGTTTATTTTTCAGTGTATTTTTAGTTTTGTTTTCAATAATATTTGAATTTTCATTAGTTACTGTAATTAAATTGGGCGGTAAAAGTAATTTGGATAATGAATCATCAGTATTGGAAGGATTCAATGGAATTAACGTATGATCGACATATAAATAAATTGAATTTCCTCTATTAATTAAATCCTTTATTTCTTTTATGAGAATTTCATTATGATCATGTTCATGTTGAATAGTTTCTGTAGTAGTATGATGAATATCTTTAAAATTTAACAGATAATCAATATACTGTTCTTCAGCAATAAATTTTGTATTTTTTAACGGTATATTGTTTATTACTTCTTCATTCGCTTGATAATCGGGAGAAGAATAAGAATAATCTTTATATTTAAATTTTTTATGATTTAACGTTTCAAATAAATACGTTGATGAAACGGAAGAGCATGACGCAGAAGAACAATTATTTTTAGGATATGAAGGATTAAATAGAGTATAATTATTATAATTATTATTATGATTATTATGATTATTGCTATTAATATTATTGTTATTTTGATGATGATGAGGATAATAATGAATATTTAATAAGGAAGATGATGTATCATAAAGATTAATTAATGATTTGGTATCTAGGAAGAATAAATTATAGTAAAATGGAATTAAACAAAGTAAGTAGCATATAATAATTGAATAACGGGTATATTTATAGTTAGTATGTAATATAAAATGTCCAGCAAAAACCCATATAATAAGATTCAATGTAAATAATATAGAGAGATAAGTATTATTATTATTATTATTTCTTGAAAAGAAACTGATTAAATAATTGATAGGTCCAATTAACGTAAATAGAATAACGGTGATACGATTAATGATATTAGTATGCCGATTTAAATGAAACAGTTTAATGAGCGTAAAAATAATTAATAACGGTATTAGCACAGTGACTAATTGAATCTTAGTTGAATTTAAATTATCATTAAATAAATTAAGTATGATATCTATAATACAAAAGAAGGAACATTCTAATGGAATATCATTTTTCCAATAATTATCATCTAACGAATTAATGACTTTATCATATTCTTGTTCTATCACTTTACTTTTAAAGGTTAAATCAGTGAGATTAATATGTTTATAAAATTGTTTATAGAAATCCCAATCTTTTAATGTTGACGTTCTCTCATCAATAAATTGTGATTCACTTAATTTATCACCATCATCATCATCTACATCATCATTATCATCATATAAATTTTCATTTTGAATATTACCATTATTATTACTATTAAAATCTATATCACCAACATTACTATTATTTACATCATTATTTACATTATAATGAGAAGGAAAATTTATTTCTTCATGAGTAATATTATTATTAAAGTTTAAAGGACTTTTATTATTACCATTATTATGGTTATAATTATTAGCATGATTATTGTTATTATTTATGATATTATAATTGGCATTATTGGCATTATTATTATTATTATTATTATTTATTAAATGTCCATTGCCGCCGATACCACGATGTATATCTAATGAATAATTAATTCCATCCTTCTTACCAGAATTAGAACGATGATTCAAGAGAAGATCATTAAATTTATAATTAATTTTTCTTTTTATATTTGGTAGTAAGGGGGAGGCAATGGGTGATTCATCCAAGCTTTTATTGGAATGAGTAGATTTTGCTGAATTTGGAGAGGAGCTTTGAAATAACATTGTATTATTAACATTTAATTTTAATTTATTTAAATTATTTAGCGAATTATGTCGTTTAGAGTAGATTAAACCAACATTATTATTTTTAAGAGCATTATTAATGATAGCTTTTTTGGTTATAATATTATTATTACTATTATTACTATTATTATTAGTAATATTTTTATTTTCAAATAAACTTCCGTGACTTCCATAACTTCCATGACGTTGATTATAACTTTTAAGGTGATTACCATTTACTATATCACCCATTTTCCCAAATTTTAAATTTGGGCTATTTAATATATCACCAGGTTTTCCTAAATCTATACTTGAATTACCTAATATATTTATATTATTACAACTATGACTTCGTTTTTCTTCATTAAATAAATCCATGGAATTATTTTCATTAGAAGAATTTATATTTATATTAGTATTATTGGAATGATCGTTGGTACTATTTATATTTGATGAAGGTGATTCGATATTAGTATTAATATTAGCTTTATTTAAATTTACAATTGCAGTATTCACAGTATATACATTGTCTAAATTTATTTCATTAGGATGATCTTCAAGAGTTTTCGAATTTAAAAAATCGGTTTCATCTAAAATAAGATATTTATTTAAATCTTTAAAATTACTATTGCTATTATTATTATTAGTATTATTACTAAGAATATCATTTACTACTTTTAAATCAACAATGTTTTGATTATTATTTAAATAAGCATCCTTATTTTTAATAGATTTTTTTATGAGTGCAATTTCATCATCATCATCTATTATATTTTTGATGCTTATATTTTTATTGTTATCATTATTGTTGCCAAATGTTGTAGAAATAATAGTAACATTTTCATAAATATAATTTTGTTTATCCTTTTCATTTATATCATTATCATTATTAGTATTATCAATTTCGTTTTCATTATTCATTGTTTTACAAGAATCTATTGTTATACTACTTCTCCTACTATTATTACAACGATAACAACTATTATTACTGTTATTACTATCATTATTATTATTAATATTATTAGTATTATTATAGTTACTGTTATTGTTATTTAAATTATTATTTACAAATTGTAATGTATTTTGTTTAGTTTTTTCAGTATTTGGTAAATTATTTAATAAACCTTTCCTATTTACATCCATGTTATTTATAGAAGAATTAGAACTATCTAATAATATTGATCCAGGATAGGACTGACAATTACTATCTGAAAGTTCTTCTCTTTTAAGTGAAGACGTATTAATATTATTATTCGAGGTAAAATTAATCTCTGTTATATTACTATTACTTTCTTGATCTACATTTTCTTTATGAATTATAGTATCATTAGAAGATGAATTTGAAACAATTAATAAACGATCTTCAGTTGAAATTTTATTATTATTAAGTTGAATCGTTGGAAGTGCAATTTTACTCGAGGATTCATCTTTCATTAAAGTTTTATTGTTTAATAGAAATGAGTTATTTCCACTGTGGAAATCTTCAATTTGTTTATCATTTGCTGGTATATGACCAGATTCTTCATTATGTGAATGATTTTTTCTTTTTTTGAATATATTTTTTAAATTATGCCTTTTAGAATGATGATTCTTTGTTTTTTCATCTTTATTTGATTTTTTTTTTAGTTTTTCTTTAATTACTGTTTTAATATTTTTTGATTTTTTTGAGGAATAAGTATTATCCATTGTTAACTTATTGTTATTTTTATTATTATTACTTTCTTTATTTAGAATTTTTATATTATCGATACTATCTGTAATATTATCAGATGAAGTATATAATATTTTGCTATTGGTTGATTTATTATTTTTTTTTGTTGAATTATCTTTGTCGTTCGACTGTTGTAAAACTGAAGGAGGTAGCATATTTCTATTCATTTATAAATACATATATTTTTTTTATTAATATATATGAATTTATATTTAAATATATATATACATAACAACTACATGATTTACAAATATAAATATCTTTAGATAAGTATTTAATTACTATACTTACTTTATTTATATTGCTTTTTTATTATTTGAAAATAAAAAATATTGAAAATATTATTTCCAAATATCTATAATAATTTTAATGATAAGAGGATTTATATATAAACATTATAATATATAATATAAAGTATAAAATTTCATAATATTAATTTTCAAATATATATACATATATATAAAAATTATAAAAAACAACAGAAAAAAAATATTTACTCTCCATTTATAGATTAATTATATTTACGTTAATATATATAACCTATTATTACGTATAAATAAATATTAATTAGTAAGAATTTTGTGATTTAATTATTTATTTTTACATTACATGAAAATTTTTATTACCTTTTATTTAATTTTATATTAATATTAATATAAAATTTATAAAACTTTTTTTTTTTTTTATTTATATATATTATTTATTTTTTTTGTATTAATTATATATTTCAATGTATATTATTTACTGAATACTATTATTTTATTATTTTTATTATTTTTTTTTAAAAAAAAAAGATACATACATATCTTTGAATATATATTGTGTAAATATACTATTTTGTTAATAATATATATATATATAATATAATATTCTATTTTAAGAAAATTATAAAAGAAAAAAAAAAATAACTGAATTTTAAATCAAAAAATTTACAAAATAAATTATTAATTTATAAATTATTAATTAATGGTTAAGAATATATTGTTTCAGTACATGTATTTTATTATTATTGAAAAATATTTAATATATATATATATATATATTTTTATGTATATATTTTTCTCCTCGATTATTATTAAGATCTGTTTTTTTTTTTTTTTTTTTTTTGAAATAATTGATAAACTTAATAAATATATATTTATATATTTATATACATTAATAAAAACAAATTATATATAAAAATTATTGATTGTTTTATTTAAAACTAGTTTTATTAAATTTTATTATTTATTCATTTAAAAATCAACAAAAGTATATATATTCTTTAATAAAAAAAAAAAAAAAATGTTATGATTATGAATAAATGAAACTTTACATTTTATTACTCTATATACCAATTTGATATATATATATACTGTTTTTTTTTTTATTAGATAAAAAAAAAATAATGAATATATATATTGATATATTTATATTTGATAAAGGCTTATTTATTTCTCGAATTTAGAACTGATTTACTATTCAATAAAAATATTATTTATTGAATAATAAATATATATATAAATATATATCTATTTTCCTAAAAACTAATAGATTGATTAATATTGGTTTAATAATCTTTTTATAATATATATATTTAAATATATTTATAAATTCGATTTTTTAAAAAGTTTATATTTCTATAATATTTTTATTTTAATTATTAGTATCTTTTTTTTTTAATATTTATTTTTTATTTTTATTTATTTATTTATTTTTTTTCATTTAATTATATATTTTTATTCCTTTTCCATAATCAATTCACTAAAACTATTAATTAAGAGAAAAGATGTAAAATAAAGAAATGAAAATAATATATATTAAATAAAATAAATTATAATAAAATTAAAATAAAAAAAAAAAAAAAAGTAAATTATAATAAAAAAATAATAATTAAAATAATTTAATAAATTAATATATTTTAATATAATATAAATTATGAAAAATTAAATATAATATAAAAATAGCAATAGAGATAAAAAAAATTAATATTATTTCCTATGTATTATATGAAATATATATAAATTAAGTTTATATCAAACTATAGTATTATTCAAAACAGAGAAAAAAAAAATAAAAGTATGGAAATAATTATGGCTTTATTAATTTAAATGATTGAATTACTTATCAATAAAAATTAATTTTAATTCATTATGTGGCAATCAAAAGCACATGATTATCACAATAGCAACACTATTTTTTTTAATAAAATACTCCGAATGAACCATTTCACAAGACTTGTACTACAAAATTTATGTTGATGTAAGGAATCTCCCTTAATAATCTATTGATAATCTTAAATACTCTTATTTATTAATAATAAACATAAAATAAATTTTTTATTACTTTTTTGAGAGGATTTATTATATTTAAAAATTTAAAGTATTTTGGGTTATGATAAATTATATCTTACATTTTATTCTTATGCTAGAAGTATATGCATGTGTCTAAAATAAACCAATATCAAAAACTTTAAATGTATTTTAATGCTAAATATATACTTTAATTTTTATTTAAATGATTTATTATTATTGTTATTATTATTATTATTACTATAATTATTATTTCAATTGAATATGAATATTATACATATGAATAAAAATTACATATCTATTATGTATAGGTAAGTCATAAAAAAAAAAAAAAAAAAAAAAAAGAATATTTTCAAATTTTTTCTTTTTTTTTTATTATATGTATAATATATAATAAAATATATAAAATATATATATAATAAATTATATAAAAATATAATATATAATATATATAATAATAAATTATATTCATTATATTAATTATATATATGAATATACTATGTTATTATATATGATGATTAATGAATTAAACTTTTATTATATCCATTAAATTAACAAAATTTTTATATTGAATATATTATTAATTCAATTTATTATATATTGTTAATGTAATATCTTTTATTTTATAAAAAGTTTAATTTTTGAATTATATTATAATAATCAAAATAAATATATATATATAATATAATATATATAAATATAAATAATTATAAATATGCATATAATTATAAATTAATATGTAAATTGATACATATATATACAATATAAATATACATATTAATATAGATATAAATGACGTTATAATTAGAAATAAAAAAAAAACATTGGATGGACGAAAAATTTAAACTTTAATATATATTATATAATATTATATAATATTATATAATAATATACATTAATGTAATTAGTATTTCCATATGAAAAGAATTTTGACTTAAAAAGAAGACAAAAAAAATTTTAAAAAAAAAAATAAAAATAAAAAATAAAATCAACTTTTTTTAATATGAAAAATTAATTAATTTATAAATTAATTAATTATTAAATATAATGGTAATTCCAAACTTTAAATAAATAAATAATAAATAATAAATAATAAATAATAAATAATAAATAATAAATAATAAATAATAAATAATAAATAATAAATAATAAATAATAAATAATAAATAATAAATAATAAATAATAAATAATAAATAATAAATAATAAATAATAAATAATAAATAATAAATAATAAATAATAAATAATAAGTAATAAATAGAATAAATAATAAATAATAAATAATAATTAATAATTAAATATTAATTATTAATTATTAAATAAATAAAATTTTTTTATTAATATTTTTTAATACTTTCTTTTTTAGTCTAATAGTTATATATAACAATGGATTTTTAAATTATATAAAAAAAGTGATGATGTAATAGATATTTTTTTTCTCTATTTGGGAAGTGTATATAACAAAATATAACAAAATACTTAGTGATATAAGTATTTTTATTATAATTACGCTAATCAGTTATACTTTTAAGTTTAAATATTTGTAATTATTTATTTATCATGCTTAATATTATTATTAAAACTATTAATACATACATGCAAAATGTATAATTAGTAAATCTATTATAATCAATTATGAAAATATTATTAACATATTACATAAAAAAAAAATGAAAAAAAAAATGAAAAAAAAGAAAAAAAAAATGAAACTTTGAAGATGGATACACATAACGTATTTATTTTTATAAAATATATAGATGTAATTTTTTGTAATGATATTAATAAAATTAACTATATTCTGCTATTTATCTATATAAAAAGAATAAAAAGAAATTTTAAATATTTAAATTATTTAATTATTTCCTATTTTAGGATAAGTCATAGTTTAATTCTTTATTCTTTGAAGTTTATTTATTATAACTTTCTTCATCTTTTTTTTTTTTTTTTTTTTTGATGAATCATTTTTATTATATTGCTTAAGAATATTAAAATGACATTAAAAATTTTTATGGTATATTTAATATTAAATAATAATTAAATATTAAATAAATAAATAATAAATAATGAAATAATAAATATTAAATATTAAATATTAAATAATAATAAATAATAAATAAAAAGCATTAAAAAAAAAATAATTAATAATTAATAATTAATATTTACTAAATAATAATTAGTATTATAAAAAAGAATAAATGAAATGGCAATTTGAATAATAAATAATGATAATAAAAATAAATTAAATAAATATTAAATATAAATTAAAAAAGTATTCAATATTAATTATATAAATCTTAAATAAAAATAAGAAAATAAATTATACAAATAAATATAAATTATATTAAGAAAGTAAAATTTGAAAAAAAAAATAATAATAATAAATTAAATGTGTATAAAAAAAGGCTAATTAAAATTTAAATTGATTTTATTGGTTAATTCTCTTTCTAAAATAATTTAAACAAAATTTAATATAGTTTACTGAAACATTTTAGTTTTTTCGAAAGAAATTTTGTCAAATATAAAGTAAAAATATTTTATAGCATAATATATAATAAAATAGAAGTATTAATAAAAAAATAATAAAATATTAATAAAATATTATAACATATAATAAATTATAATAAAAAATTATAAATATATATAAAATATTATAAAATATTACAAAGATACTAATATAAAATATTAAAATGTATTTATTCAAATGATATATCTAAATTTAGTTATTGTAGTGTAGAAAGCATAAAGTAACCCCCATATTTATTGAATACTAAATATATTCATAAATTTATATATAGATATAGATAGATATCTATTAGTACTATGAATGTTGTGACTATCATATATTTTAATTAAAAACGTATGTTTTCATATTATTATATATATCATAAAAAATCTAATGTTTGAGGATTACTAATAGTAATTGAACATTTATAGATTCTAATTATCTTTGTGTTTCTATGAAAAGCAAGAAAAATAAAAAAAATAACTGATTTATAAATTAATGATATTCATAATGTATTGAAGAAAAATTTAACTTATATAAATATTACATTAAAAATTAATATTATATTTATTTTATTTGTACTAGTTTAAAAAGAAATTTTACTTGATTTTACTTAATTTTTAGTGTGTGCATACTAATACCATCTGATAGAATGCTTTGCTTCTTTATATATTTTAATCAGATATATATCTTATATATATTAATAAAAATTTAGTAAATAAATATAATAACAGTTTTTTTTTTTTTTTTTTTTTTTTTTTTTTTTTGTATGGATTATTCATATTTAATTTTTATAGTTAATTATATGACTTTTTTTTATTTTTATTTATTTATTTAATGTGAATGAATTAGATATTTATTCATATATCCTACGAATAAATAGATATTTGAAAAAATTAAAATTAAAAAATGAGGTTATTTATTATTATTATTATTATTTTAATACTCTTAAATATAGATTTTTCACAGCAATAATAACAAAAAAAAAAAGTTAATAATAATAATATAAATTATATATATATTTATTATTACTTTTTTTTTTTTTTTTAGTTCAATTATTTAAATATTTAAATAAATAAATGAACAATTAAAATGATTAATCAAATTAATTTAAATTTAATAATTAAAATATTTATTATTTATGTTATATAAGTATACACATACATATACATATAAAATAAACATTTTTTTTTTTGGCCGCTAGTGTTTAAATGAAAAATTTTAATTTTGATGTTGAATAATTTAATAAATGATATTTAAATAGATATTAAAATACTATAAAGTTTATATTATCCAATCAAAATAGAGAAAATTTATTTAATCTTTTTATTTTTCTTTTTATTTTTTTTTTTTACTTTTTAATTAATTTATAAAAAAAAAATATTTAATAAAACAATTATAATTAATTATTCTTTTTATTAAATTGTAATATTTAAATTAATATTGAAGAATATTTTATACTTAATTTCAAAGAATATCTTAATATTAAAGTTAGTTTAAATAAATATATATATATATTTATTTTTTTTTATTTTTAATTTTAAATATAATAAAATAAAATGTGAAAGAAAACCTGTTGATTTTCATTATTAAGGAGATTACAAATGATAATTAATTAAAAAAAAAAAAAAAAAAAAATTAAAATTAGTGACTTCTTACAAATAGAAAAAAATGATAATAGTAGTAGTAATAATGAAATTTCCATAAGTTCTATTGAAGAAAGTAGTTCATTGGAAGATTTAACTATTGCTGAAATTTACTGGAAATAATGCTTTGTTTTATTTTAAAATAGTATCAAAACCAATAATGAAAAAAAGACAAAAAAAATAAAATAAAATAAAATAAAATAATAATAATAATAATAATAATAATAATAATAATAATAAAGGACGCAATGATAACTAAGGGGTATAAATAATATAAATTGAATTTAAAAATAAGATTGAAAAACTTTTATAATATATTATTAGTTCATATTTTTTTTTTTTTTTAAAAAAAAAAAAAAAAAAATTAAAAAAATAAAAAAATAAAAAATACGAATTAAGATTTTGGAAATATAAAAACAAAACTTAAATAATGGGAATTTTGTAGTTGTTAGTTTTAAAGTTATAAATATAAAATAAATTTATTATTTTATAATTATTATTATATTATTATTATTATTATTATTATAATTTTTATTATTATTATTATTATTATTATTATTTTCATTTTTATTTTTATTTTTATTATGATTGTTACTATTATTGTTGTTTTTATGGTTATTATATTCATTTTTATTATTATTTTCATTTTTATTAGTATTTTCATTTTATTATTATTAGAGACTATGAAAATTTTATAATTTTTTTTTTTTTTTTTTTTTTTTAAAAAATGGAAATACTAAATAAACAAATACAAAATATATATATATATATAATATATATATATGTGTTTATTTTACTTTTTTTTTTTTATTTTTTATTATTTTTTATTTTTTTATTATTTTTTATTTCATTTTATTTTATTTTATTTTTTTTTATTTACTAATTTTTTTTTTTTTTTTTTTTTTTTTTTTTGAAATGTTTTTATTAATTATTTAATTATTTAATTATTATTTTATTAATTAATTCTTTATTTGTTTATTTATTAATTTATTAATTATTTAATTATTTAATTAATTTTATTATTATTATTATTATTATTATATTTGTTTATTTGTTTATTTATGTTTTTTTTAATTTTTATTGTTAATTTTTATTTTGTTTTTATTTTATTATTATTATTATTATTATTTTTTTTTTCTAACTTTTTTTTTTTTTATATTTATATATTTATACTTTTTTTTAAAGATATTAAAGATATTTAAAAGAATTATTATAACAAAAACAAAGAAAATTAAAAAAAGTAAAAAAAAAATAAAAATAATATATATATTTAATTATTTATTTTTTTTTTTTTTTTTTTTTTTTTTTTTTTTTTTTTTTTTTTTTTGGTTTATTTTTGTTAATCTATAATTAAAAATTTTATATTATATGTATATGAACAAAATTTATAATTATTATATTATATATAATAAACATTATATATATTATATTAATTATATATATATATTTTTTTTTAAAAAAAAAAAAAAAAATTTATTTTACTTATCAAAACGATAGAATCACTAAAAATTATATATAAATATATATATTTAATAATGATATTATTAATAATAAACATCATCATTTTTATTTATATTTTATTTTTATATTTAAAATTTAAAAAAAAAAAATTAAATAAATAAATAATAGTATTCGTATTAAAAAAAAAAAAAAATACGTATTTTATATTCTTATTTATTTATTTATTTATATGATTGTTATGATAGTTTATTATTATTATTATTATCATCATATATATATATATATATATATTTTTTTTTTTTTCCTTTTCCTTTCTATTTATTTAATTATTTTCTTACTTTGAACAATATTTTACTAGACTTTTGGTTGATTTGGTAAGTTTTTGAAGTGAACCGATGACATTACGATTAAACGAAAAGTATTGTGTCATTTCTCGTATAATAATGGTATATTGAATGAGACTATGAATATATTCAATAGAATCTTCATATATTACTCGATGATCTTCATCGGTGGCTTTAGGATTAAGAATGGAGGTAGTATTTAATGTAATATTTTTAATTGGTATTACGATTCCATCATCATTAGTAGTAGTAGTATTAGATTGATCATCGATAATATTACCATCAACATTATTGACATTACCATTCACATTGCCATTACCATCGATATTATTATTATCATTAGTATTGGTATTGGCATTGGTATTGATTTCATAGTTGACACATTTTAAAAATTCTTCATAATATTTATCAACAATTAATTTTGTATTATCAAGTAAAGGTCCAGAACAATCTAATACTAACTGATAGAAATCAGGATTATCCATGATACTTGAGGTATTTTTCATGATATCAAAAGTCATTTTAAGCATTTCGAAACAAGAATAACTTGCAGTGAGAGAGGAAAAAGATAATATAAAGAATTGTTCTTCTAAGGGATAGTTGAAATCTTTCAATTCATAGGTTAATGAAAGATTTTGAAGATTATTAAGACGAGAGGAAAGTGAACTTGGATTGACCGGGGTTTGGGTCATTACTGTCATATTCATGGCTGATGGTAACGAGGAGGCAGAATATACAGAGGCATTATCATCAAAGTTTCTTCCATTGATACCATTAATACCATTTATTTGCATATTCATTCTCATATTTATGTTATTTATTCCACTTATTCCTATAGGCATTTCCATATCCATAGACGTTCCATTAATATTTTGAAGTAGAATTTCTGATTGGGATGATGAGGTTTGAGCTTGTGTTTGAACAGGGGTTTGTGAAGTCACTGAAGGAGATATTTGATTTTGTGTTTGAAGAGGTTGTTGTTGTTGTAATTCATTATTAGGATAAATTTCATTTCCTACACCAACAATTGCTGTAGATGAAGAAGCTGAGAGGGAAGATTTATGGCGAATACGTCTTTCTAAAGTACCTAAAGAAGTAGCATTATGATTATTATTATTTTCATTGGTATTTGTATTAATAATGCTACCCTTATTATTAATATCATCTTGATTTTTAGGAGTTGGAGTAGTTAACATTGAAGCCGATGATACTGTAGAAAATTTATCATTAGCAATACTTTTTATATTACTATTTAATGTTTTATTACCATTGATTGTACTATTATTACAACTATCAGCATTACTATCTGAAGCGGTTTCTTGAACAGTGGAATTAATTATAGAATTTGTAAGACTATTTTTTCTTGATTTTTTTTGAGTTTCTATATTAAGATGTTGTGAAAGTTGAGAAAGTTGTTGAGTATTCTCTGGAAGAGTTGTTTGTTTTGATATGGGATACGAACCATTGGATAATAAATTTGAATTAATATTATTACCATTTTCATTACTAGTTGTTTGAGTTATATTATAGGATTGAAAACCTTCAACATAACTACCAGTACCAGTACCAGTAACAGTACCATTACCACTACCGCTACTGCTACCACCATCTGTTACAGCTGCAGTGGACTCAATTCCTGTTAAGTATTCTGTGAAAGAGGTACTTGTAATATTCATTGGATCAGAAATTTCTGAATTTAGTTTTTGATTTTGATAAATATTTTTCATTGAAGAATTTGAAGTTTGAGAGGTAGATAATGATATAGATAAATCATTTGGTGAACAACTCATGGTAGTCTTCAACAAAATTTGATTATTATTATTATTATTATTAGTTGTAGTAGTAGTAATAGTAGCATTAGTATTATTATTAATTGGTATAGCTTGACTATTTTCAACAGCTGTTGATGATGAAATAATTGTAGATGATAAAGAAGTATTATTAATAGGTCTTGAATTTATATTATTTATGATAGAATTAATAGATGATTTTGAATTACTTGATTTATGATTCGTGGTAGATGGTATGGAAACGGATGAGGAAGATGGATTAAAGTTACGTTCAGATGCAGGAATTGCCATAAGAACACTTTCTGTAGCAGCATGAACTTCAACAATAATACTGTGACAAGTAAATAAAAAATTTCTGGATACACGAATATTAGTACTTTCCATTAAAAGTTTTAAATTACTTTGAATAGCAATCAATAGCTTTTTAACATCTGGTATCGTAGTCATAACAATTAGCTTTAAGTCTGAGCAAAGACGACGATGTAACGAAGCTTCTGATATTCCACGATCAAAACGATCCAAAGAGTAAATTATTTGACAAACTTTACGATTAACATCTCCATATTCCTTTTCAAATAATTCATTAATTTTTGGATTTTCTATAGCAGGAGAATATTGTTTAATCGCGCGACAAAGTTGAGCAACGGCATATATTAGATTCCTTGCTGATTCTACAAAATAATATACCCAAGGATCTAATTTATCTATATCATGTGTCAATCTAGGTACATTTCGGAAATATGTATCACATAATATATCACAATCATTTAATGACGCAGCTTCACGTATATAACTTTCTAAACTTTTTGAAGGTTTTACTTTATTTTCATTATTATTTATTCTTTATTTTATTTATTTATTTATTTATTTGTTTATTTTATTTTATTTTATTTTATTATTTTATTAAAATTTTTCAAATTAATATATAATAATAAAATAAATTTATAAGTAAAGTAAAATTATTATCAAATAAATAAAATTAAATATTTTGATGATTAATAATTATTTCATATAAATTATATTAAATAATAATAATAATTACTTTGAATATCGGTTTTTTTCTTTTATAATTAATATAAATATATATATATATAATGTTAACATACAATAATAAAATATAATAAAGAGAGATTTTAATATAATTTAATAATACTATATAAAATTGTAATTAATTTAATATACCATCTTTTTTTAAAAATTCTTTTAATCTATTAAGCCAAGTATCCTGAGACATTTCAGGTGGACAACTTATTATATTTTGAGGTGGGTATTCAATTGGATTATAATCTATTTTATTATTATTATTATTATTATTATTATTTTGAATATTTTAATTTGATAATAATATATTTATAAAGATATTGATATAATAATTTTTAATTAAACAATAATATTTATTTTATATCTTACCCAATTTTAATATTTTTAATTCTTTCATTCTACAGAAGTATGTTGGAATCTCTTGTAACCTATTTTTTGATATACTGAAAGCCTATTATATTTTTATTTTTATTGTTATTTTATATATATAAATTTTAATTAATACATATTTTATATCTTCATACATATAAAAAAAATCTTATATTTTAACTATTGATTTAAATTAACATACTTTTAACGTTGATTGTAATCTTCCAAAATCTTCAGGTAAACTTTTAATTTGATTTTTACTTACATCTATTTTGATATTAATAAAAATATATTTGAATATAAGAATTATATTTTTAATAAGAAGAAATAATAATTTCAATTGTTCAATTTTATTATATACCTAGAATTTCCAATCTTTGCATATAACATAACTATAAAAAATTATATAATATATAATATTTGATATTATGTTATATTATTTTAAGATAAATTTTTGTATTCTTTTGTTACTTTTTTTAAAAATTTATATATATATATATAAAATAAATGTTAAAATCTCAAAACTTACTGCTTCAGGAAATTCTTTTAGTGAATTTGATTTCAAATTTAAATATTGCAAATTGGATAAATAATTAATTTCAAAAGGTATCCTTGTTAATTGATTTCCATCTAATTTTAATCTTTAGGCGAATTTTTATAACATAATATTTAATAGAAAAGAGATAAATTTTTATTAATAATAAGAATTTATGATTCAAATATTAAATTATTTAAAAGTCCAACCTTTTTAAATTTGTTAATAAACCAATTTCTGGTGGTAATTCTATAATTCCACGTTGAGATAAATTCATCTCAACAGTTCCTTTTTCTCTTTCTGATTCTATAACACGTACTAGGTTATTTCCCATGTTGATTATAAATTTCTTATTTTATTAATAAAAGGAAAATTTTAATTTTCTTATATTAAAATTGAATATCTTTTTTCTTTTCCTTATTATTCTCTATATTAAATATATCTTATTTTTTTTTTTTTTTTTACATAAATTGAAATTTCTTTATAATAAAATTTTTAATTATAATTTTTTAACTTTAATATCTATTTAAAAATTAAAAAGAAAAACTTTATATTATTATTTTTACTGTTTTAATTTTTATTATTATTTTTTATTATTTTTTATTTGTTTGTTTGTTTGCTTAATTTGTTTTAATTTTAGTTAAATTAGTACTTTTAATTATTTATTTTTTCAATATAATAATAAAAATAGATTATCAATTTTTTTATTTATTTATAAAATAATCCTAATATTAAAATAAAAATTTTCTAATTTTCAATAATAATTATTATTATAATTTATCAATTGTATTATCACCTTTATTATTCATATTGAAAAAAAAAAAAAAAAAAGTTTTTTTTTTAATTACAAAAAGAAACATTTATTACGAAAAATAAATAAAAGTATAAGAAAGATTAAATAAATAAAAAATATTTGATAGAATTACTTTCATTTATTTATTTCTTTCTTATATATTTTATTTTATTATTATTATTAGCAATTTTATTATAAATTGCTTCTGCTTTTTAAAAATATTATTAAATTTATTATTTATAAATAATGTTTTTGTTTTTTGTTTTTTGTTTTTTGTTTTTTTTTTATACATAATTATATTAAATTAATGAATTTTTGTTTAAATAATAATAAATTTAAAAATTTGTACTAAAAAAAAAGTTGATTTCAAAAACAAATAGATAATATTATTATTTTAATTCATTCATATATATATATTTCTTTTTTACAAAAAAATAATCTTTGAAATTTTTTAATTAATATTGTTTGTGTTGTTAAAATTTGAATATAATACAATTTCTCAAGTTTTATTGATAGAAAAAAAATGTAACAAAGAATTTTTTTTATATTTATTCTTAATTTTCTTCTTTATTATTATTGTTATTATTGTTATTGTTATTGGTATTGTTGTTATTGTTATTTCTGTTATTGTTGTTATTGCTGTTACTATAATTTTGTTATTATTATTATTATTTATATTATTTTTTTTAATTGATATTATTATTGTATCATTATTAATTTATTGCATTTATTTTTACATATTTATTTATTTGATTTTTACTTAATTTATTTTAAAGATTTCTTTAGTTTATGCCTATAAAAATTATAAATATATAATTTTAAAAGAACAATTTTTTTTCTTTAAATTTGGAATATATTTTTAAATTTCTTTAAATTTCACTTTAAGCATAAACTTTTTCTATCACAGGTGAAAAAAAAAAAAAAAAAAAAGAAAAGAAAAGAAATTTTATTATTACAATAATAATAATAAATCTTAAATTACTAATTCCTTCTCTTTATCTTTATATTTATTTAACCATAAAGTGATACTTTTATTCTTGATAAATTTTTATATTAATATTTATATATATATATATATTTTTTTTTTTTTTTTTTTTTTGATAATGAAATATTGGATAATATTTATTATTTATTGTAATTAAATTATTTTTCTTTTAACTATATTAGGATAAAAGTTTTAAAAATATATTGAAATATTATATAATAAATTTTGTATATACAATATAATTTAATATATATATAATATATATATTATTACGAAATAATATACATAAAAGTGTATATTAACTTAAGAGTTTAAGAGTACAAACTTGGAACGGCTATTATAAATAAATAAAAAACAAATAAATAAATAATAAATAATAAATAATAAATAAATACATAAATAAATAAATATTAAATTAATAAATATTAAAATAATTGTATTAAATATATATTATATTTATATTTAATATTATTTATATTATTATATTTTTTAATATATTTATATTTTTAATAAAAAATGTATATACAAAATAAAACTTTTAATAATAAATAATAATAATTATAATACTATTAATAAAAAGATTTAATGAAAATAATAATAGTAATAATACAACCACAATAAAAAAAAAAAAAAAAAAAAAAAAAAAAAAAAAAAAAAAAACATATATTATATAAATTTTAATCATAAAATAGTTAAAACTCTTTTATTTTAATAATATTGTTTAATATATATCATTTCTAATATTAACATCACCTTTTATTAAACTATTCGTTATTAGATTTAATTTAATCATTTATGTATTCTTGTTAAAAAAAACTTATATTAAATATATAAATATTTATGAAAATAATAATATTAATAGTATAAAGATTTAATGAAAATAATATTTTTTTTTGTTTTTTTTTTTTTTTACAGCTGCAAATTATTGCGAGCTTTAAACTTTATTTAATAATTCATTTATTAATTACATAAATATTTTTTATAAATAAATAAATCATATATAATACATAATAAATAAATAATAAATAAATAGATTATTTGAAATATTTAAATGGATTATTTTAAATATTAATAATTAAAAAAAAAAATTGCATAATGTAACAATCCCATATGAATCTTTTTATTTTGTAAGAATATGATAATTATATGTACAATTCAATATTATACATTATTATGATATTTATAATTAATTTAAGTATGGTTTAAATGTTTTAATATAAATAATATAAATGCTACTAATTATTATTTATAATAAAAAAATTAAATAATTAATTCACTAATAAAAAAAATTATATAAAAATTATATTAAAATTCCTAATGTTTTAAACAAATATGAAGTTTAAAAAAAAAAAAAAAAAAAAAAAAAGATTTCCTTATTAATATTTTTAAACAACTATTCAGTTTAATTTAATATCTTATTTGACATCATTAATTTATTTACTTATTAATTAATTATTTATTTACCTATAATTATTATTGAACAATCATTATAATATTATTATTTTTTTTTATATTTTTTCAATTTTTTGGTATTTTTTATTTTTTTTTTTTAAAAAAAATTTTTTAAAATGACATATAAAATTAAATTATTCCCCGATATCGGTGAGAATAAATAGCCATTGGGAAATGTTAAGAAATATTATCTTTAGTGCTTTTTGTATAGTTATGTTAAAAGAAATGAGTAAAGGGATGAGAATTGAGCAGAAAGAAAACATATCAGATGTTTGTCTGGAATTTCATTTGTTTCAGATAGAAGGTCTCACTTGATATAAGAAGGAACTTATTTTTTCACCTACTAAAGTTTCAAAGGTGGTTGCTGTTAACTTAGAGACTCTTGCTTTCGTTGAAATGTTAGCTCGTCGTCCAATTTATCATTTGTTAGTTGGAAGTTATGATAGAAATTAAAGTGCGTTAAAAAATTGGCTTGTTTTCTATAATGCTTGCATGGCTTTAGGGGAAAGTTTTCTTTAGATATTGAATGAAGAAAAAGATCTGTTAGTAAGTCGCCTTGAAAATAATGATGTTTATTTTTTAGAATTCAAGTAATGCTTCTTTTTATATCACCGGTATACTACAGCAAATTGCTATATTTAATAAAGAATATTGTTTGCAATCCCAAAAGGTCGGTGTTATGTAAAAATTTTTGGGAATGGAGCTGTAGAAATATAATTTAAAAATAGGCAAAATTGTTAGTGTACCACCATTGATAAAGTCGTCGTTGGCTCTTATTTGGTTTGAAACACCAGTCTTCCTCCGTTTGTGTTTCTTCCTGTCATTGTCGTTCCTATATGTGTGTGTGAGAGACCAGGTAGAAGTGTAGTCACTTCTTCTATGGTAAAGTCATTTTCCAAGATTAAGATGCATTCTTCAATTCGAAATCGAGAAAGATGATTTATTATTGCATCAGCAATATTGTTTATTTCTGTGACATCAGCAGTATTAAAAAAAACCTATCTCCGTTAGTCTATGCTTTTATTCGCCCATCAACGTCGAGTTTGTTGGAATGATCTGCTAGTATAATATCATAGAAGGTGAGAATCCCACATTTGGTTATTCTTTCTAGCTTTGTAATACACTTTCACAAAGTTGGGTTGTTTGGGAAAGTAGTCTGTACTAAATAATATTTTTTTTTTGAATGGTGTCCAGCTTGTGCATCAGCAATCTAAGCTTCAAAGATATCCGAAACCACTACAAAAGTTTATGCGGGCATTGTAAGAATCAAAACAAAGGAAAAAATACAACCAAGAAATTTCATAAATTTCACCAAAAGCTAAATATAATCTGTATTTTATCAAATAATCCGAAAAACAAAGAATAGAGAATTTGTCACCATTGATACAGACTAACAAATAAAAATTAATATTTGATAAAAAAAAATCTAATAGACCATCTTTTATAAAAAAATATATATAATGGAGAAATTGCAAACTACAACAATATAACCAAATCATTCAAATTCATTACTAAAACCTCACAACTCATTTGTGAATACTGGAGAATAGGCTGGAAGAGGATCTACTGGAGGAGAACTAATTATTTTAATACTAGATTCTCAAAATAAAAATAAATTTCCTTTTATTGTTTTTTTTTTTTTTTTTTTTTTTTGTTTGTTTGTTTGTTTGTTTATTGTTGTTTATTAATTATCATTCTAGTTAACATGTAAAAAGAAGAAGGGAACTTCATTAAATATATATATCAAAATAATTAAAAATAAAATTTTATTAATATTTCAATTATTAAATCTTACTTAATTAGTTACTTATTAGTAGCCAATAAATTTAATTAGTTATTTAAAATTAAATAAAAATAATAGTAAAAATAAAAGAATTTATAAAATAAAATAAATAGTAGAATTTGAATATATGTACAGATTGAATAAAATAAAATTATTAATTTTAGATGAAATTGATAATAAAAAGAATAAGCCATTTTGAACTTTTATATTATATAAACATATATATTTAATAAGTGAAAGTCTATAATAGAAATTTCTATTATGAATACATAGAAATAGTAATAATAGTAGTAATTTTTTCATAAATATGTTTTAAAAGATTTAAAAAAAAAAAAAAAAAAAAAAAAAAAAAAAAAAAATGAAAATTTTAAAGAATTTAATTTTATTTTTTAATAATTTTACTTCGTTTTTTATTTTTCATAATAATAATTATAATAACAACTTTATAAATGAATTAAATTATAAAATTTAATATTTAAAAATATCTTATTTGTATATATAGATGAATATATACTATTAATTTGTATAAATATGTCTTTCTTATTTTATTTTATTTTTTTTTTATCTTTTCTTTTTCTTCTTTTTTGATAGATGTTCAAAAGTAAAATTAAAAATTAATGAATTAAAATATATGAAGTTAATTTAAAGTTACATGTTTCACTATATTTTACAATTTTAAAATTTAAAAATTTTATAATAGTTAATATTATAAAAATTAAAATATATTCAGTATATTATATTATTAAAAGAAACAATTTATTTAGTTATTTATTTATTATCAATATGTGTATATAAAAGTAAAAAATTAAAATTAAAATTGTAATAATTCAAAATTAAATAATTATATCTAAACAGTAAAAAATATATATATATTTGTATTATTATAATAAATAGAAATTTATAATTTTAAAAACCATTATATCAAAAGACAAAACAAAGCAAAACAATAATTTTATATTGTTTAAAATGAAACTTTACTCTTTTCTTAGAAGTAACATAATTTAAATCAATTTTGAAAAATGTATTCCTTCAAAATCTATAATTTTATAAAATTATATATATATGTGTATATTTTTTATATTATATTTAAAAAATTTGTAATATTTTTAGTGCAATATTACATAACTATATTTTTTTCTTATCCACGTATAATTTGGTAAAGATTTATGTGATTAGTTTTTTTTTTTTTTTTAATTTAAAAAATTAAATTAAAAAAAAAAAAAATTACAAAAATATTTTTAGTAACCCCCTTTATATATTTTATCTTTTATATTTTTTACTAAATTTTCATAAGTTTTATTGGATAAAGTTTATTTGCTATAAAAATTTAAAGATTAACTGGTGGTTAATACATCATTTAATTTCTATTAATAAATAATATTGTTAAGTATAATAAAAATTATACTTAACAATATTATTTATTATACTTAACAATTTTCTCTTTTTTATTATACTTAACAATTTAAATTAAAATTAATAATATAAAAAATACATAAAATAAATTTCAATAAATAAAAAAAATAATGAATAATGTAATTTATTTATAACTAATTGTTTATAAAAAATAGAAAATAAATTCTTATTTACTTATTTATTGATACATTCATATATATGTAGATATTTAATTATTATATACATAATTATATATATATATATAGAATTTAATGATTGAAAAATTAAAAAAGTAATACTATATAAAATTGACATATTCAATATTCAAATAGTCTTTGTGTATATATATATATATATATATATATAATAGTTTGATATCAATTTATTAATTATATGATCAGTAAAGAAGAAAAAAGATACTAAAATTACCTTCTTTCAATTGGAAAAATTTCATTACCATAACTGGATAATAAAACAATTAGATAATTTAATATTATATTTTTATACAACAATTAATAATATATTTATGTTTTATGATATTTTTCTATAAAACAAAAAAACTGTTTTATTAAAAAGAATTATATATAAAGAAAATTATTATTACTATTAAATGTTTATAGATGATTTTTTTTTTTAAATAATATTAATAACTCATATTTATTTTTTGATTATGATATTTTTCTATAAAACAAAAAAACTGTTTTATTAAAAAGAATTATATATAAAGAATATCAATTATTATTACTATTAAATGTTTATAGATGATTTTTTTTTTTAAATAATATTAATAACTCATATTTATTTTTTGATAATTTTAAAAATATATATATATATTTTTCAATAATTTTAAATTATTTCAGTCAATCCCATATATATATATATAATATAAAATTTTATTATTATTATTATTATTATTATTATTATTATTATTATTATTATTATTATTATTATTATTATTATTATTTATTGATATTCTTTTAGTATTTAATTTTTTGTATTACTTGTTGAAGTAGTTGTATCAGTGATATATTCAGAATTATTAATAGTGGATCCCAATTCAAAATTTAATTGATGATAGTTTACAATTTTTGCAAATATATTTCTTGAATATGTTGAATCACTAACTGTTTTTTCTGACTTAATAATTGACCTTGGACTTTGCATAATATTGGTTCTTTTTAAAATTTCTATTACAATGAAATTTATATTTACAAAGTTGGTAAGACAAATAAATATAATTATAATGGAATTAAACATGAAGATAGTTTGATAATCATTAATATTTAAATATGAGATTATAATAAGCATTAAAAATGAAAAGGAACAAGAATATATACTAATAATAATAGCTCTAAGATTTTTTGAAATTTTTTGCATATTCCAATCTGTATATGAAAGGAATAGAATAACTAATATTCCAAGAAATTTTAAAATTATATCAATAAGTATCATAATATTTCCAAAAATATTTTTCGTAGTGCATTTACTATAATTTTTATTAATAACTGTATCTTGAAACATCTTAATTTCTGCTGAAATTGGAGATTTAACAATTAATAAATTTAATATAACCTCAATACCTATACAAATTAAGATATAGAGGATTCTATATTTTACTATATATGTAAAGTATTTTTTTCGTTCTGGGAAAGATTGTATTAATACATATATAATTGGAATGATACTTAATGAGATTCCAATAAATAACATAGCATATTCATACTGACATTTGATATCAGATGGTTCACCAAATTTTAAATACTGAGATGAAATAATCATCATGCAACCTAAACAATATATAAAAAATAAATCTTTGCTAAAGAATGTAAACCACTTTTTAAATATATTAGTAAATACTAATATAAAAGTGAAGAGCATTAAGCAAGTAACTGATAGAAGAATAATAAAAAACGTTAAACCAATAGAAGATTTTAATGAAATATAATAAATTCTAGTAATATCATCAATTTCTTTTAAAGCATCTTCTGCTGATCGGTCTTCAAATAAAAATTGTTTAAATATTTTTACAATTTTACTAGAATAAACATCTATATTATCAACATTTTCAATAACTGTATGAATACTCTGAGCTTCCTTTACCAATGAACAAGTAAGAAATGAACATACTTCTTCATCATCATATAATTTTGTCATTCCAGTATACAAACCATATTTCTTAACAACAATTTCTTTTTGAATTCTCTCAGAAGTTAAAAATTGTAATACAGTGAGAGCTGCATCTCTTTTTTCATCTGAACTATATTTACTAATACCTATATTCATACCACCAGTCATAACTGCATTAATTCCTTCTTTTTTTCCTGGCATTGGTGTTAAATAATACTTTTCATTAAACATTGGGCCAGAATCCCAAAATCTTACAAATAAACCATTACTATTTACTAATAACATTGTATTAAATAATTCATCTGCTTTGAATATATTATCTAAATAATAATAATAATAATAATAATAATAATAATAATAATAATAATAATAATAATAATAATAATAATAATAATAATAATAATAATAATAATAATAATAATAATAATAATAATAATAATAATAATAATAATAATAATAATAATAATAATAATAATAATAATAATAATAATAATAATAATAATAATAATAATAATAATAATAATAATAATAATAATAATAATAATAATAATAATAATAATAATAATAATAATAATAATAATAATAATAATAATAATAATAATAATAATAATAATAATAATAATAATAATAATAATAATAATAATAATAATAATAATAATAATAATAATAATAATAATAATAATAATAATAATAATAATAATAATAATAATAATAATATATTAAAATTTAGTAATTTAAATATAAATATAAATTGAAAAATGGATATAAATAATTAAAAAAAAAAAAAAAAAAAAAGATATTTCTATTATTTATATTACCTGATGAAATTTCTTCTTTTATTTGTTTAATCATTTTAGCTGCATCTATTGCTTCTTTACTACCAAATCCTGGAAATTTAATATCAGCTGTATTTCTATAAGAATATACAAGTTCATATAAAGTAGTAAAAGAATTCAAATCTTTTTATATTTAAATATAATATTCATATATATTATTGTATATTTATAATATATATATATTATATAATTTAAACATTTCATTTATTTATTTATCATTTTTACATAATAATACATATTAATAAATACTATTTGATAAATATTAATTATAATTAACAAACACACACATATACATATATATATAAATTCACCTGTAAATAATCCATTATATGCCACTAGTGGTGTTTCGGAGTTAACTTTTCTTTCTTCCTCCAAAATATATTTTCCAGTATCTAGCAGTTCTTTCCAAGTTTTTGGAACATTTTTATTATATCTCTGTAATAACTCTTTATTGGAATATAAAATTGAATATTTTTGAAATAATGGCTATTCATTTAATTATTATTAAAAAAAAAATTAATATTTTACTATAATTATCATCATTTTCTGTAATAATATAAATAAAAAAAATTAAAATTTTCTATATTTTTATATTTATAATATTTTATATATTTCTTTTTCTTTTTCTTTTTTTTTTTTTTTTCTTATATGCAATATATATATATATATATTTCTTTATTTTCTTACTAATCCAGCCCATTGATTATTAGAATAACAAGTTTTTTTAGCATCACCGTGATTATATAACTCCATATGTTCTTCTGGAAGAATATCATTTAAATTTATCATAAATGAAGTATATTTCTTGGTATAAAGTGGATCAAAACAATAAATATCATATTTATTTGATCTTCTTGAAATAAGAGAATCAATAGTAGAATCATAATTGTTTAATTCAAAAGTAGTATTTTGATTAGAAAATAAAACTTTATCTAATTCAATATTTAATTTGTTTTCTTTTGAATATTTATTGAATTCATTGACAAGATCATTATACATTTCATCATATATAAACACTGAATTTGCAGCTAATCTAATCTTTATAGCTCGTATTATACCTTTAGATTCAATTTTTAGGAATTTTCAACATTTCATTGTTATTATTATTTTGAAAGAAAAAAAAATTTTTTTTAATATAATACTAAAAGATGAAATCCAAATGAATATTCATATATTTATTTAATAATAATATTACCTATATTAAATATAATTATTATTAGAAATGTAATGATTTCATTCATTTTGAATATTTATAATATTATTAATCTCTCTAATAATTATTTTTTTTTATTAAAAAATTTTTAATTAATGATTATGATTTATTTCACTATTTAAATATTCAATAAAATTGAATAAAATATATCCAACTTCGAATTTTATATATATATATATATATATATTTTTATAGGTATCTCCAAGAATAATGATTATAATAATTAAAAAAGTTATTAATTTTAATATAATAAAAAAATTTTAAATTCAAAGTTAATTATATATTTTATATATTACAAATGAATATATTTTATTTTTAAAATAAATTATTATTTTAAGGTTTAAATAAAAATCTTTTATATATTACAAATGAATATATTTTATTTTTAAAATAAATTATTATTTTAAGGTTTAAATAAAAATCTTTTAATTCAATGGAAAAAAATTAACGATTATTACTGTGAATATTTCAGTTCCTAAATATCAAAATGCTGACCATTTAAAATTAATACATAGAAGAAACATATATACATATAAATTCATAAATAAATTCATAAATAAATTTATATATTATTTTTAATATATCTTTTTGAGACTAGTAGAATATTTTTTTTTAAAAAAAAAAAAAAAAAAAAAAAAAAGGAATTGTAATATTCCTCATAAACATTAACATCAATATATATTAAAATACAATAAAATTTATAAATGCATAGTTGGTAAGGCAAATAAATATTATTATTATAAAATGAATCATGAAGATCATCTGATAATTATTAATAATTAAAAAATGAGATTATAATAAGTATTATTAAAAAAAAAGAATACTATACTTAATAATAAGATTTCTTGGAATATCTTGCACATTCCAATTTATAAATATAAGTAATAGGATGAGTAATAATCTCAATAAATATTACAATATTTTTAAAGGTACTTTTCATAACACATTTGTTATAAAATTTTATTAATATTTTATAGTTGTATTTTCAGATATTGTAGCTCTTACTAAAAATGGTGTTATAATGACTAATTGATTTAAAAAAAAAAAAAATAAAAAAATTTCAAAACAAATACATATGAATATAAGAAAGTATATTTATGATTTAATATATATAAAGAGAATTTATTTTGTTCTGGAAAAGATATTAATAATGAAATATCAAGAAGTATCATAGAATATCTGACATTTTACATCAGATAGTTCACCATATTGTAATAACTAGGATGAAATAATCATCATGTAGACAATACAGTACAAACATAATAAATCTGGAGTGAAGAATAAAAATCATTTCTTAAATTTATTAGTTAGAAAGTGAAGAACATTAAGAAGGCAACCGCTAAAAGAATAAATAAGAATATTAAACCAATAGAAGCTTTCAATAAAATAAAATAAATTCTTGTTAAGGTTAGAGGTTAGAATAAAGCAAATATGAGTATAAAGTAAGTACAGATTGAATAAAATAAAATAAAATAAAATAAAATATTGATATTTTAATCTTTAATTTTAATTTTTATTAATTAAAGATACCATTGTATTAATAGTTCATGAATTATAAGTTTTATATTCTAAGCCAATAGATTATGTATTTAATATTATGTACGTTATACGCAAGCCACCGTCATGAGTTTACTACATATTCTAAAATATTAACTAAATAATAACATAATCATAGAAATATTAAATTTTAATATAATAAAATTTATTCATCACATGACATAAAATAAAATAAATCGATAAATTTAAAAAATTATGTATATATTTTACATTACTTTTATTCTTTTTGTATTATTAAAAATTTTATATGTATAATTATTATATTTTTAGTACTATTATAACTATTTATTTATTTTTTGATAATTTAAAAAAATATATATTTATATCTTTCATTAATTTTAAATTATTTCAATCTATCAATTATATATATATTTAATATGAGAAAAAAAAATTTTTTTTTTTTTTTTTACTATTCGTAAAGAATTTAGTTATTTTTATATAACACTTTATGAAGTAGTTGAATTAGTATCATAATTAGAAATAGTTGATCCCATTTCAAAACTATAATTAGCTGTGTGATGATATTTAACAATTTTTGTGAATATACTTCTTGAATATGTTGAATCATCAACTGTTTTTTCTGTCGTAATAACTGATCTTGAACTTTCTACTTCATTAGTTTTTCTTAAAATTGCTATTACAATGAAATTTATATTTACAAAGTTGGTAAGACAAATAAATATAATTATAATGGAATTAACCTTGAAGATAATTTGATAATCCTTAACATCAAAATATGAGATTATAATAAACATTAAAAAAGAAAAAGAAAAAGAATATATACTAACAATAATAGCTCTAAGATTTTTTGAAATTTTTTTCATATTCCAATCTATAAATGAAAGTAATAGAATAACTAATATTCCAAGAAATTTTAAAATTATATCAATAAGTATCATAATATTTCCAAAAGTACTTCTCACAATGCATTTATTATAATTTTTATTATTAACTGTATCTTGAAACATCCTATTTTCTGCTGAAATTGGAGATTTAGCAATTAATAAATTTAAAATAACCTCAATACCTATACAAATTAAGATATAGAGGATTTTATTATTTACTAGATATGTAGAGTATTCATTTCGTTCTGGGAAAAATTTTACTAATACATATATAATTGGAATGATACTTAATGAGATTCCAATAAATAACATAGCATATTCATACTGACATTTGATATCAGATGGTTCACCAAATAGTAAATACTGAGATGAAGCAATCATCATGTAGCCTAAACAATATATAAAAAATAAATCTTTGCTAAAGAATGTAAACCACTTTTTAAATATATTAGTAAATACTAATATAAAAGTGAAGAGCATTAAGCAAGTAATTGATAAATGAATAACAAAGTACGTTAAACCAATAGAAGATTTTAATGAAATATAATATATTCTAGTAATATCATCAATTTCTTTTAAAACATCTTCAGCTAATCGATCTTCAAATAAAAATTGTTTAAATATTTTTACTACTTTTTCAGTATAAACATCTATACTATCAACATTTTCAATAATTGTATGAATACTCTGAGCTTCCTTTACCAATGAGCAAGTAAGAAATGAACATACTTCTTCATCATCATATAATTTTGTCATTCCAGTATACAAACCATATTTCTTAACAACAATTTCTTTTTGAATTCTTTCAGAAGTTAAAAATTGTAGTACAGTGAGAGCTGCTTCTCTTTTTTCATCTGAACTATATTTATTAATACCTATATTCATACCACCAGTCATAACTGCATTAATTCCTTCCTTTTTTCCTGGCATTGGTGTTAAATAATATTTTTCATTAAACATTGAGCCAGAATCCCAAAATCTTACAAATAAACCATTACCATTTACTAATAACATTGTATTTATTAATTCATTTGCTATAAACATACTATCTATATAATAATAATAATAATAATAATAATATATTATAATTTAGTAATTTAATTAAATCATTATTTTCAATATATAATTAATGAATTGAAAAATTATATATATGATAAATAAAAAAAAAAAAAAAAAAAAAAAAAAAAAAAAAAAATAGATATATATATATATTTAACTTTATGGAAATATATATAGAAATTATATTTTTTTATTTATTTTTATTACCTGATGAAATTTCTTCTTTTATTTGTTTAATCATTTTAACTGCATCTATTGCTTCTTTACTGCCAAATCCTGGAAATTCAATATTAGTGGTATTTCTAAATGAATATATAAGTTCATATAAAGTAGTAAAAGCATTCAAATCTTTTTATATTTAAATATAATATTCATTTATATATTATTGTATATTTATAAAAATATAAGATAAATAAAAAATATATATATATATATATATTATATAATTTAAACATTTTATTTATTTATTTATTTATTTATTTATTTATTTATTTGTTTATTTATTTATTTATTTATTTATTTATTTATTATTTTTTCATAATAATACATATTAATAAATACTATTTAATAAATATTAATTATAATTAACAAACACACACATATACATATATATATATAAATTCACCTGTAAATAATCCATTATATGCCACTAGTGGTGTTTCGGGGTTAACTTTTCTTTCTTCCTCCAAAATATATTTTCCAGTATCTAGCAGTTCTTTCCAAGTTTTTGGAACATTTTTATTATATCTCTGTAATAACTCTTTATTGGAATATAAAATTGAATATTTTTGAAATAATGGCTATTCATTTAATTATTATTAAAAAAAAAAAAAAAAAAAAAAAAAAAAAATTAATATTTTACTATAATTATCATCATTTTCTGTAATAATATAAATAAAAAAAAATAAATTTTTTTATATTTTTATATTTATAATATTTTATATATTTCTTTTTCTTTTTCTTTTTTTTTTTTTTTTCTTATATGCAATATATATATATATATTTCTTTATTTTCTTACTAATCCAGCCCATTGATTATTAGAATAACAAGTTTTTTTAGCATCACCGTGATTATATAACTCCATATGTTCTTCTGGAAGAATATCATTTAAATTTATCATAAATGAAGTATATTTCTTGGTATAAAGTGGATCAAAACAATAAATATCATATTTTTTTGATCTTCTTGAAATAAGAGAATCAATAGTAGAATCATAATTGTTTAATTCAAAAGTAGTATTTTGATTAGAAAATAAAATCATATCTAATTCAATATCTAAGTTTTTTGCTTTTGCATATTTATTGAATTCACTGACAAGATCATTATATATTTGGTCATATATAAACATTGAATTTGCGGCAAATCTAATCTTTATAGCTTGTATTATACCTTTTAATTCAATTTTTAAGAATTCAACATTTTATTATTATTATTATTTTTATTTTGAAAGAACAAAAACAAAAAACAAAAAAAAAAAAAATTTTTTTAATATAATACTAGAAGATGAAATCTAAATTAATATTTATATATTTATTTATTTAATAGTAATAAGTTATAGATATACCTGAATTAAATATAATTATTATTAGAAACGTAATGATTTCATTCATTTTGAACATTTATAATATTATTATTCTCTCTAATAATTATTTTTTTTTATTAATTATTTTTTTTAATTAATAATTATAATAAAAATTACTTGAACTTTCTAATTTTTTTTTTTTTTAAAGGAATCTCAATAATAATTAAGAAGTTTTTAATTTATTAATGAAATAAAAATAAAATTTTTCCAAAAGTTTATTATTATAAATGAATATATTTTTATTTTTAGAATTTATTATTATTTATACTAATTTAAAACAACATATTTAAGGTTTAAATATTAAAATCTTTTTTAAAATTTTAATGTATTAATATATATTTAAAGAATTTAAAAAAAATTTTTATTCATAATAAATACTTTACTATTTATAATTGGAATATTTGATATGAATATTCAATTAAAATTATTTAAGAATTAAATTAAGAAGTATTTAAATAATTTACTATTTATTTATACACTCTCTATATCATATAAATCTTTCTAAGAATAAAAAATTTAATTTCTGTTGATTTGTTGTTTTAAAAAATAAGGATTATTATAGTTCCTTAGTATCCAAATGTTGATCATTTAAAATTAATACATAGAAGGAACATATACACACATAAATTCATAAATTCATAAATTAATAAATAAATTTATATATTATTTTTAATATATATTTTTGAGAGTTATAGAGCGTTCTAATCTCTAAATTGAAGTAATAGAATGAGTAATACTCCCTGAAATTTTTAAGGGGTATATCAATAAATATTATAATATTTACGAAAGTATTTTTCATAACACATTTGCTATAATATTATTAATAATTTATAATTTTATTTTTAGACATTCCAGTTCTTACTGAAAATGGTGTTATAATAACTAATAAATTTGGAAAAAAAATTTTTTTCAAAACCCATACATATGAAGATAAAAAAAATGTATTTATGATTTAATATATATGAAGAGAATTTATTTTGTTCTGGAAAAGATATTGATAATACATATATAATTGGAATGATACATAATGAAATATCAAGAAGTATCATAAAATATCTGATATTTGACATCATATAGTTCACCATGTTGGAATAATTGGAATGAAATAATCATCATGTAAACTTTACAATACAAATATAATAAATCTGTAGTGAAGAATGAAAATCATTTCTTAAATTTATTAGTTAGTACTAATATGAAAGAGAAGAACATTAAGCAAGCAACTACTAAAAGAATAAGAAAGAATGTTAAACCAATAGAAGTTTTCAATGAAATATAATAAATTCTGGTGATATCATCAATTCTTCTAAAGCAGATTCAGCAGATCGATCTTTAAATAAAAATTAATCACATATATTCATGATTTTATTACTATAACTATCTATATTATCTATATTTTTCTATTCTCTCTGAATACTTTGAGCTTCCTTCACCTTTGAACAAGTAAGTAATGAATATATATTGACATTATCATATAATTTTGTCATACCGGTATACAAACCACACTTTTAAATATCAATTTCTTTTTGAATTTTTTCAGATGTTAAAAAATTTTAAAACAGTAGTGAGAATATTTAAAAATATAAAATTTATTGATTAAATAAAATTATTAATTAAAATGTAATTTAAATTGTAAACTAAAAATACTTTTTTTTTCAAACATTATTATATTGAAAGTAAAAAAATATATATATATATATATATATTTTTTTGTTTTTTGATAATATATTATAAGATGAAATACAATATAATATTTAAATAACTATTTAATTGGAAAGGTTTGTAGATTTACCTATATTACATATAATTACTATTAGACATATAGTAATTTTATACATTTTGACTATTTATAATATTATTATTCCTTCTTTAATTATTATTATTATTGTTATTATTATTAAAACTTCTCTTTTAATATATTATTATTATAATTATTATTAAAATATTTAATAAAACTAAATAAAAATTCATCAAACTTTTTAAAAAATATTTTTTTAATAGTATAACCCAAAGAATATTTTAATAATTAGGTTAAAAAAAAAATTATTAAAATTTTATAAATAAAGATCTTTTTTAAATAACTTTATATTCAAATATATATATATTGTTTTTTTAAAAAAATACTATAAAAAAAATTACTATTCAATAAAAATAAACTTTAAAGTTGATTCTCTTTTAATATATTATTATTATAATTATATTTAAAATATTTAATAAAATTAAATAAAAATTCATCAAACTTTTTAAAAAATATTTTTTAATACTATAACCCAAAGAATTTTTTAATAATTAGGTTAAAAAAAAAATTATTAAAGTTTTATAAATGAAGATCTTTTTAAATAACTTTATATTCAAATATATATATATATATATTTTTTTTTAAAAAAAAATACTATAAAAAAATTACTATTCAATTAAAAATAAACTTTAAAGTTGATGTCAAATTGAAAATTATTAAATAAATAAATAAATAAAATTAAATATTATTAATATCGAATAAAAATAATTTTAAAAAAAATTATTTTGAATTAATATTTATTTATTTATTCATTTATTTATATCAATACTCCACTTGTCGAAATTCATTTTAATACTACATCACTTGGCGAAATGCAACCTGGCGAAATGCAATTTGGGGAAATACAACTCTCCCAAAAGTTTAACTATAAAATTGCTAATTTTTCTTTTTTAGTATATAGAAAGAGCACACTTTCATTGCTTTATTTATTAATTAATTAATAATATTGTATACATTTATGTATAATAATATATTATAAAGATAAAAAAAAGTGTATAAAAAATGTATCAAATGAAAAAAATATTAAAAAAAAAAAATATTAAAAAAAAAAAATTAATAAAAAATAAAATTAATGTAATGAAAATAAAAAGAAAATTTAAATGTTATTATGGTATTATAAAATGAATAGAGATTATTTCTACCAAAAAATACTTAATAAAACAAACAAAAAGAATTTTTTTTTTTTTTTTTTCCAGTTGTACCGCTCTTGATTTCAGCCCCCCTCACTCAGGGGCAGTGGGAATATTGAAATAGTCACACACTTCCATATAGGCAGATAATGTCCCTGCTAGAAGGCCTTAGTGTTCAGCATGAGTGCTCTGACATGTATATTATTGTTGATAATTTTTCTTGTACGCTTTTTCTTGGAGTACTTCTCCAGTTCAAAACTTTCCTTTGGAAGAGAGGATAATATAACCTAACCCATGGAGATACGTCAAAAAGGGAAGAGTTGCATTTTCCCAAGTTTCATTTCGCCAGGTTGCATTTCGACAAATTAATATAAATAAATAAATAAATAAATATTAATTCAAAATTATTTTTTTTAAAATTGTTTTTATTCGATATTAATAATATTTAATTTTATTTATTTATTTATTTATTTATTTAATAATTTTCAATTTGGCGAAATGCCACATTTTTTTAATACGTCACGAAATGCCCCACACCCGTCAAAAAGATTGTAATTTGATAGAATATATCTACTATCACAACGCAGAATATATATCTACATAGGCACATGAAATCATGTGCCCAAATGCTCATAATTCCCTTGAAAATATATTAAATGACAATACTTACGCAACCCTCTCAGGCCCACCGTTTGCACAGTATTTTATTTATATTACTTTTGGAGATTTTGAATAATAAAATATAAGTGAGAAACACTTACCTGTAACCCTAACCACCATATTCCGTTAAATCTCTTGTGAAGAAAACCTGGTAAAATGGTCAAAAGATGGAATCAAACCAGGAGCCTTATATATGCTAGCCCTCAGACTAATAATCAAGATAGAATCTAGTTCTAAAACAAAAGAAATAACATCTTTAAAAGTAGATTGGGTAGAGACCATTAGACTCTCCCATGAACCAAGAGAATTATTAATAGAATATTAAATTTCTATAGATTAGTTGTGTAAAGAACGATTATTTACTATTTGTGTAAGATATACTAGGAGGACTAATAATAGAGGTTCTTCTTTTGATACCTCGGTTCGACGTTATCTTTCGGGGCTTTGAAGGGGTTTTTTACCATATCAATCAACGAGTAACTCAATAGAGCTACTAACAATTGATATAGTTCTGGTAAGATAATCATCGAGATTAACTATATATGGAACATTAAAAGGTCATTGTTCCCTAGTATTCCATTATTAAATTATAGTTAATCTAAAGTTAAAGTTCCACCAGGAATGAACATATAAAATTGCTATTATCAAATAAAAATCATTACAAAATTATATAAAAGTTAAAAAAAAAAAATAATAAAATAAAAAAAAAAAATATAATAAAATTCAATACATTAAAAAAATAAACTTTAAAAAAAAATTTTTTTTTTTTAAAGTAAACCTTTGTGTTTTTTTTTTTTTTTTTTTTTTTTTAAATTAATAGTACAAAATAATAAATCTTAAAAATTAAAAAAGTCTAATATATAAAAAATTAAGAAAATATATTCTTTCACATTCCAAGCTTTAAATGTTAAGTAATAGGATGAGTAACATTCTTAACCATTTAAAACGTATATTAATAAATAACAAAATATTTTTAAAAGTATTATTCATAATGTATTTACTATATAACTTTTATTAATAATTGTTTCTTTAAAGATCATTGATTTTATTGAAAATGGAGTTATGATAATTAAAAGATTTAAAAGAAATCTCAAAACCCATTAAAAATGAATTAATGATTTAATATATTCAGAAAATTTGTTTTTACTAAATATAAATATATATATTTTAGTAAAAAGAATATTGAATTATATATTTATATTGGAATACTATTGTAAAATATATATTAACAATTATTTTCTTGTTTATTATTTATTATTTATTATTAATTATTTATTATTTATTATTTATTACTTTTTATTTAATACTTTATTTATTATTAATTATTAATTATTATTATTTTTTTTTTTTTTTTTTTTTTTTTTTTTTATTATTATTAATTACTTATAATTTAATACTTGAATATTATTTATTATTTAATTATTTATTATTTATTTTTTATTACATATTTATTATTTATTACTTATATATTATTTATTATTTATCATATATTATTTCTTATTTCTTATATTATATATCATATATTATTTCTTATTTCTTATATTATATATTATATATTATTTCTTATTTATTGTTTATTATTTCTTATTTATTTATTAATTATTTATAATACATTATTTATTATTTACTGCTTAATTTAGAGTTTTGTTAATTGAATAAACTTTTAATGTTAACATTAAATCTTTTTTTTTTTTTTTTTTTTTTTTATATGCACATATGTATAGCTATGTATGCATTTATAGGAAAAGATTTTTAGTATCAATATTTTAGAATATTATTTCTAATATAATCTTTATTAAAAAAAAAAGTAAAAGTCGATGGAGTTTAATTAAAAAAGTATGACAAAAAAAAAAAAAAAAAAAAAAAAAAACCAAACAGAATATAACCAAAAATCAAGTAGAATAACAACAAAACCAAACCAAACAGAATATAACCAAAAATCAAGTAGAATAACAACAAAACCAAACCAAACAGAATATAACCAAAAATCAAGTAGAATAACAACAAAACCAAACCAAACAGAATATAACCAAAAATCAAGTAGAATAACAACAAAACCAAACCAAACAGAATATAACCAAAAATCAAGTAGAATAACAACAAAACCAAACCAAACAGAATATAACCAAAAATCAAGTAGAATAACAACAAAACCAAACCAAACAGAATATAACCAAAAATCAAGTAGAATAACAACAAAACCAAACCAAACAGAATATAACCAAAAATCAAGTAGAATAACAACCAAACCAAACCAAACAGAATATAACCAAAAATCAAGTAGAATAAAAACCATAATCAAACATAAGATTATAAAAATTCAATAATATACAATAAAATAAAATACAATAAAATACAATAAAATTAAATACAATATAATAAAATACAATATAATAAAATACAATAAAAAACCCCTCCAAACGAAAAATCAACCCAATCAAACCAATCATACAAACAAACAAAAATAAAAAAGAATTCATGTATTAATATATTATTATATATATTAATGTATTTATTTGTAATAATAAAAGTTTAGATGTTAATAAATGAACTGAATGTTCATTTATTAAACAGTAATTTGGAATAATTAATTAAATATTAAATTAAGTTAAATTAAATTAAGTTAAATTAAATTAAGTTAAATTAAATTTAATAATTTAGTTATTTTTAATTTAATAATAAAAATTAAACAAAAAGTATAAATAAGTATTATCCTTTTTCTGCGAGAGTATTATTGGCTTGTATATCATCTGCACTGAAATATATTATTTTAATAAAATTCTTTTATTTACAATATATAGCCAATATAAATTTATATATTGGATTGTTAAGGAATGAATATTCTTTTATTTAATTTATAAAAGAAAAAAAGAAAAAAAGAAAAAAAAATTTTTAAATTTATTTTTTTTTTATAATCAAGTAAATTCTTTTTTAATTTTGATTGACAATATTTGACGTCTTTTTTTTTTTTTTCCTTTTCTTTTTTCCTCTTTGATTAATTTTTATATCTATAATTTATTAATTTTTAATAATTTTTGTATTTACTAATAATTCAAGGAATTCAAGGATTTCATTTAAGGATTGTAAAGTTATGACAGTGCAACTGCTGTCATGTCATTGGTTGGATTTTATTACAAACATCATCTTGATGTATTTTCATTTCCTTGAATTTAAATAGAGTGAACAATATATATATAAAATATAATATATAATATATTATATTATATATTTAAAAATATATATTTAAATAAATATAAATATTAAATATAAATATAAATATAAATATAAATATAAATATAAATATAAATATAAATATAAATATAAATATAAATATAAATATAAATATAAATATAAATATAAATATAAATATAAATATAAATATAAATATAAATATAAATATAAATATAAATATAAATATAAATATAAATATAAAAATGAATATAAATATAAATATAAATATAAATATAAATATAAATATAAATATTAAATATAAGTATAAATATAAATATAAATATAAATATTAAATATTGATATAAATATAAAAATTTAAAATGAGGTAATTTTTCTATTCTTAAAAAGAAACCCAACGCAACATTTAAACATAAAAATAAAACTTTTATAATAAAAAAAAAGATTTTAATTTTTCATTAAAAGTTTATAGATTAAGATTCTTCAATATCTAGATATATATTAATGCTTTACTTATTATATATCAACAACTTATGTCATTAATAATAACTATTAAAAATAATAAAATTATATATATATAGTAAATAAAAAATAATTTTATTTTAATTTTAAAATCAACCTAATTTTTTTATTGAACTTGTAATTTATATATATATATATATTTTTATATATGTAATAATATGAATTTCCTTTTTTTTTTTTTTTTTTTTTTTTTTTTTGTTATATAGTAAATATTTCATGATATTTGTTTATGGTGTTAATATATATTCAAATATATTAACAAATATATTATTTTTTCATTTTTCTATTATTTTATTATATATTAAATTATAAAATTTATTATATTTTATTATATTTTATTATATTATAATAAAATTAATTATATTTTATTTTATTTTATTTTATTTTATTCTATTTTATTTTATTTTATTTTATTGCATTAAAATATATTTTTAATTTAATTAATAAATAAAAAAGAAATAAATATATTTTAATATTGTCTAATTATTATTAGTTTTTTTTCTTTTTTTCTTTTATCTAAATAAATGTGAATATAAATAATATTAATACTAATATATTATTTAAATAATATATTAATATATAAACTTTGATGACTGTAATTTTAAACAGATAAAAAAATATTGGTTAAATTTTGAAATAAATGCATATGTTTATTAAAAGTTTTGATAGTGATAAAAATTTTTATATTTGGTATATAAATGAATACTGTTTTAATATATTCAAAACATATTTAATAATATAAAGTTATTAATATAGATATAATCATAAATTTTTGTTGAAATATATTATTGATTTTACATATAAAAAGAAGGAAATTCTTTCGAAAACTACTTTTCTTCTTCAAATTTAAATTAAAGAAGAAAAAATTAAAAACATAGAAATAAAGAAGAGATAATTAAATATAAAATAAAAAATAGTAATTTATTTAAAAATTATTAAAATTAATTATTTAAATTTTAGAAAAACTAAATCCAAATACAAATAAGTTATTTTATTAAATTTATTTACCTATAATAAGAATATAAAAGTTTTTTTTTTAAAAAAAAATTTAAAGAAAATAAAAAACTAGTAAAATAAAAGAAAAAAATGATGAATTTAAATTTTGTTGTCTTTGTTTTAGTAACTGTATTAGTCAGTTATGTTAAGTCAGAATTTATCTATTCTTGTACTGAAAGCAAAACTATTGCTTTAACAGTAAGACATTTTTTTTTTTTTTTTTTTTTTTTTTTGGAGTGTTAATAAAATAATTACAGTAAATAAATAAATAAATAAATAAATAAGTTAACCAATTCTAATTTTTAATATTTATTTATATTTTATAATAAAAAAAATATAGTTTGATGATGGACCTCACAAATATACTAAAGATTTAGTTGATTATATTGTTGATGAACATCCAGATGTAAAAGTTACTTTCTTCCATGTTGGTAGATTCCACTATCCATATGCTATTGATGTTCAAGAATATCAAGATGCTATGAAGAAAGCTCATGATAACGGTTTACAAATTGCTTCTCACACTTACGAACATAAGATATCTAATGATATTAATAAATTTAAGGAAGCTTTAGATACTATGGACGATTTCATTGAAAAGGTTACTGGTGATCGTCCACGTTACTTCCGTGCTCCAAAGGGTCACTGCGATGAAGAGTGTCAAGCTGCTCTTGATGAATGGGATTACCGTCTTATTCAATGGGATTCTGATACTAATGATTGGGATCTTGAAACTTCTGGTTCCATTGAACAAAGAGTTCAAGATTCTATTGAATTCTTAAAGGGAAAATTTGCTGAAGAAAAAGATAGTTACCTTATTCTTATGCATGATTCTCAAAATTATACTGTTAATGAAATTGCTCCTTGGATTATTGAACAAAGTGGTATGAAGGAAAAGGGTTATCGTTTTGTTACTGTTGCTGAATGTCTTGGTGACAAAAGTGGTATGTACAGATCTGGTAATACTTATGGTGATATTGATATTAATCAAAATGCTACTATTGAAAATGAAACTGATAGAAATGTAACTATCGAAAATGTTCAACAAAAATTAGAATCAGGTGCTATTATGACATATAAACCAATGTCAATTCTTCTTGCTCTTTGCTTTGGATTAGTTGCTTCACTTTTACTTTAAATTTAAAAAAAATAAAAAATCAATTTATAGTATTTTATAAAGTGATTATAAAGAGAAATTATAAATTGATTTATATATCTTAAAAGTATAATTTTAAATATTAATCATATTTTAAACAATAACGCCAAAAAAAAAAGTTTTTTTAAATTACTCTTTTATTATAATTATAAAAAAAATTTTTTTTATATATTATCATATATTATATAAATCATAATTGATTTTTATTATTAAATTAAGCATAAAAAAAAAGAAAAAAGAAAAAAATATATATATATATTTTTATATGTATTAATTTATATAGTAATATATTTCACTAATATATATATATATATATATTTTTTTTTTTTAAATTTAAATATATCATTATATAATTATTAAATTAAATTTATCTATATACTCATAATTATCAAATATATATACTTATATTCAAACAAACAAACAAAAAAAGTTTATGAATATTATTAATATAATGAAATAAATTAAAACCTATATTCATTATATAATGTTCTTTTCCTTTTATATATATATTATATAAATTTATTTATATTTCTATTTCCTTTTTTTACAAAAAGGAAAAGAAGAAAAGAAAAAAAAAAAGATATATATATTTAATTATCTCTATATGTAATATATTTTAAATCAAAATTTTTTTCTTTTTTAAACTTTAAAAAAGAAAACAAAACAACCAACAAACAATCAATCAACAAAAAAAAAAAAAAAGAATTTTTTTTTTAATTTAGAGTTTTTTATAAAAAGATTTTAATTATATTTTATAATTTTTTTTTTTTTTTTATTTATATATAAAAAACTTTTTTATTATTTTAAATTCATTTAAATAATAACATAAAATTAAAAAAAAAAATTATATTAAATAATAAATAAACAAATAAATAAATAATATTTATATCATATTTAATAAATAATTTAATGTTCTTTGAATTTTTTTTTTTTTATATTAAATAGTTTGTTGTATGTATATATAATATGATATTTATGAAATATATTCGGTCATTATTATAAAATAATTATAATATAAATTAGAAAATAAAGTATTTTATCTCATCACTAACTGTGGTTATAAATACAATACTACTATTGCTATTAGAATGGGTAGAGTTTCAGAAGATTGTCCCAAGTCTTGCCCCTGTTGTGGCGAAGATAAACAATCTTTTGAACATTGGATTTTTAAATGCGATGCTCTTGCATCTTTTAGATGGAATTCTTTAAATTTCATCGATGATCTCTATGTTTTATTCCTTAGGAAGATTAGAGTGTTTAATCCTCTTTCTTCCTATGACTCTATTTCTAATTTTGAAGATTATATCAATCATTATATATACTTGTTCCTTCTTGGTGGGACTTTAGTTTTAAATGAGCTACATTTCGATAGTGGGGAACAGAGACAATTGAATGAACTACTTTTCAAAGGTTCATCTGAATCACCTGTTCCAAAAATTGTGGGCTTGGCGGAATTCTTAACAAGTGCAATACCTATCATTAGTAGTTCGTTTGAGCTATTATTTGATAGGTATTGCAAAATACCAAACTTATCCAAGAGCGTCGACGTCGTACTGATAAGGCATAATGATAATACAGGATCGTCATCTATTGCTACGAAGGATGAATCTCTCCCTAGTAGTTCAATAAATGATGAGTCCGGGGAGAGTTTAGTGGACACCACACTATCTATTTTAAAGATGTTACTTCTAGGTTTTATTTCTTTTTTATTTGATAGGAAGGGAAAAATTCCCACATAGTACAACTTGCCGAAATACATAGTATTTTCGAGCTTTTTTATTTTTTTTATTTTTTAATTTTTATATTTTTAATTTCAAATGTACTTTTCACCTACATGTATTTTTTAAAATAAAATTTTAATAAAGTTTTGGAAGTGTATTCTCTTCCCTGTCTAAAAAAAAAAAAAAAAAAAAAAAAATCTCATCACTAACATAAGTAGTTCGTTGGAGCAATTATTTGATAGGTATTTCAAACTTAAACTTAACCAAGAGCGTCGACGTCGTACTGATAAGGTATAATGATAATACAGGATTATCATCTATTTCTATGAAGGGTGAATCTCGCCCTAGTAGTTCAATAAATGATGAATCCAGGGAGAATTTAGTGGACACCATACTATCTACTTTAAAGATGTTACTTTCTAGGTTTTATTTCTTTTTTATTTGTTAGGAAGGGAAAAATTCCCGCATAGTGACAACTTGCCGAAATACGTAGTATTTTTGAGCTTTTTTATTTTTTTATTTTTTAATTTCAAATGTACTTTCCACCTACATGTATTTTTTAAAATAAAATTTATAAAGTTTTGGAAGTGTATTCTCTTCCCTGTCTAAAAAAAAAAAAAAAAAAAAAAAAAAAAAAAAAAAAAAAAAATCCTTCTTGGAGGGAATTCTCACTGGATCTTAGTCTGTAAAGAATTGGAAAATTACAGAAATAAACCTTTACCTTTTATAGATGATCTCTTTTTGAAGTTTGCAATGATAATTGAACAAAAATCCTTAGATGTTTCTTTAGATTCAGAAACTTACAGATATTAATTAAATGAAACTAGAATATATTATACCATTATTTTATTTTATTTTGTGTTTTATTTTTTTGCTTATATTTTTTATCTTTTTTTTTCTTTTATTACATGTATTTTATCATATATTTAATTAATAAAGATGAAACAAGTTTGCTGCCGTTAAAAAAAAAAAAAAAAAGATTCAGAAAAGGATTATGATAATAATATTTATTATTTTATATTTTCAGTTATAGTAATTGGGCAAGTTTCTTATTATGCACCTTTACTTGGATCAAACAAAGAAAGACCGAGATTACACCGACACTAGTTAATTCAGGATTATAATTATATTGCATTGAAGGATTTTCTAATGGGAATAGCTTTACATCCCTTTGTTGTGTTTCTAAAGAACTTAACATTCCTCCTCTCTCCGAGAAATGTGCGATTGCTCAGGTAAGGTGTTTTAAAAAATGGAAAAACTCAGAAATTTATTATCTCTGATTTACTTAGAGATATATATCACGTTGTAGACGTCATGCATGGAATAAAGAAAGTAAAAATTTTAGCCGACAAATTATATAAATTTCCATCCAAAAAAAAAAAAGCAAATGTATACTTTTACTGGGATAGAGATAGAGGTAGGAAAATCAATCAAGGCTAAGTCTTATAAGAAAAATAAAATTTGAGAAAACAAGAGACTACATTGTTGATTTAAATTATAAAAAAAAAAGAATTGGATGTTTTGTTTAAGAACAAAATTATTTCTTTTGATTATTCTAAAACGCCATTCTTGATGTGGTTTGAGGCTCTCTTTACAGAAATCATGCTTATGGCTAGTACTCGACAAAGAATTGCTCTTATAAATGTAAACTAACTAGGAGCGTCAGATAGTCAATTCAAATCTTAATCTGGAATAAGAATTCCTTTTAAACAGAAATCTTTATAATCTGGAAGTGAGTTTCATATCCTTTGAGCTTTTTTCTGAATTTATTTTGAATATTATTATTTATTTCATATTACTATTATAAATATTATTATGTTCTAATTGGAAAAATAATATATATTTTTTTATTAATTGTGTATTTTTTTTATAATAAAAAATATTTTTGTAATTAATTAATTAATAAATAAATAAATAAATAAATAAATAAATAAATAAATAAAAAATTTTCCTTTCTAAAGATTTAACAATTATTTATATATATTTATAAACAATTATTAAAAAATATATAAATATATTAATTCATCCTACATTACATGTTATATTAATGAATTTATTTATATAAATTATTAATACATTTTTCATTACATGTTAAATTAATCTATTTAGTTAATATTATCCTATATTTCTAACAGACCTTAATTTCTGTAATTTGTATATATACATTTAATTGGTAATTGATGAAATTTGAAACACATTAAAACAGAAGAGATTAGGGTTAATCATTTTTTTTAATTAGAAAAATAAAATATTTATTTATTATTTATTATTTATTATTTATTATTTATTATTTATTATTTATTATTTATTATTTATTATTTATTATTTATTATTTATTATTTATTAAATATTATTTATTATTTATTATTTATTATTATTATTTATTATTTATTATTTATTATTTATTATTTATTATTTATTATTTATTATTTATTATTTATTATTTATTATTTATTATTTATTATTTATTATTTATTATTTATTATTTATTATTTATTATTTATTATTAATTATTAATTATTAATTATTAATTATTAATTATTATTTATTATTTATTATTTATTATTTATTATATTATTTATTATATTTATTATTTATTATTTATTATTTATTTAATTATTTATATAATTATTTAATTATTAATTATTTATTATTTATTATTTTTTATTTATTATTTGTTATTTAATATTTCATATTTAATATTTTTTTATTTTTTATTTTCTATTTATTATTACTTATAATTAATTATTATTTATTATCTATTATCTATTATCTATTATCTATTATTATTTATTTAGTACATATTTCATTTTATTATTATTTATTAGTATTAATATTTATTATTTATTTATTTATTTATTATTTATTATTTATTTATTTATTATTTATCATTTTTTATTTATTATTTATTATTTATTATTTATTATTTATTATTATTTACTTCGTTACTACAATTGTTTGATTTATGATTTTTTAATTAAAATATAATTATTTTGTAATTCTATTTTTTTTATTTATTTTCTCATTTTCCTATTTAAGTAAAAAAAAGTTAAATAATATTAAAATAGTTACAAAATTAATAGTAACAATATTAATAGTAACAAAATATAATACAGAATTAATAAAAATAAAAGATGGGAATTATGCTATTTTTTAAAACTAATTTATTGTAGATTTATTCCAAACAAAGATGACAGTAAAATGTCAATAAATTATTTATTTCTTTTATTAATGATATTTTCAAATATCATTGTTTATAATAAATTATAATTATTTTTTTAAAAAAAAAAAAAAAAAAAGGAATTTTTAAATATTGTAAATAATAATATATTATAAAATAGAAACAATAATATAAATTGTAAAACAATTATAGTTAAAACTATAGTAAACTAAATTACTAATTTAAAAATTTATTTTATAATAAAGTCATATTAAAATTAACAAATATCTATCTATACTATAACAAAAAATAGTTTTTAAAGTAATATTATTTATTTATGTAAATATTATTATTATAGATTATCCATTATATAGGATTTTAATTTTTTTTTTTTTTTTAATTTATTTTCTTATTCCTTTTAAAATAAAAATTTCTTCTTTGATTGTTATGTCTCCTCTTTACAAAAAAAAAAAAAAAAAAAAAAAAAACATCTTTTACATAATAAAAAAATATATTTATATTAACTGAGTAGGCTTTTTCAAAGGTACTTTTTTAGGTTTTACCTAGATTTCATAGGTTAAGTAATTGATAGTTAAATTAGTTTAAGAAAAAGTGACCAATTATTATTATATTTAAAAATATAATAATAATTAAGGTTTAAAGTTTATTAAATATATATATATTTTATATATATATATATAAATTATAAATTATATATATTGTATTAACATCTAATATCCAATAATTTTTTTTTTTTTTTTTTAATATTTTTCCAAGATTGATTGTTTTACCAATTTTAAAAATGTTCATTTATTGAAAGAGATATACTTTCGATTTCCTCCAATACGGTAACTAATATTCAACTTTGTTTTTTTAAACCCTTGGGTATTTAAGCTGTCAACTTTAATACTCCATAGAAAAGCATATCTCCCTGAATTAAATACAAAGTAATTAACTTTTAATACCCACTCTTTAAAAGATATTATTACTATGCTTTTTCTGTGTTAGTAGACATATGTGTATAAATAAATTCAGTGTGGTCCATATCTATAATTAACTAAAAATAAAAAAAAAATTAAAAAAAAAATTAAAAATATAATAAAAAATAAAAAATAAAAAATAAATAATAATAATAATAATAAAATAAATTTAACTTAGTAATTACAATAAAAAAAATAAGAAACAATGAAAGTTTTTATCAAACATTATTTGTAAAATAAATATCTTACAATATTATATATAATAGAATAAAATTTTATTTTTTTTTTAAACAGTTAAATAATAAAACATATTATATTTTTATTTTATTTATATTAATATAGATTATATATATAATCAATATTTATTATTAATAGCTGGTCTATATAATCATTACTATTTAAAGGAAATTATATATATGGAATTTATATTTTTTTTTTCTTTCTTTTTTTTTTCTTTATTTTTTAATTATTATTATTTATATATTTATCTGGATAAATAGTTATTTTAAATAAAACTATGAAACTTCTATTTTTTAAAAAAAAAGATAATTAAATAATATATAGTAATTGTATTATTTAATTATATTATTTAATTATATTATTTAATTATATTATTTAATTATATTATTTTATTATATTTTTTAATTTTTTTTTTATTATGATTATTAATATATTAATATTTATATTACTTTTCTGTATATATTTATAATTATATATATATTCATTATAAAAAAAAAAAATAATAGTGATGAAATACAATTTCTTTTGTCACGTAACCATGAAATACATTAAAATAAAAAAAAAAAATCTTTTTAATTGAATTCAATAGAATATTCTAAAAACAGTTCCTTTTTTTTAGAAAAGTAGTACAAAATATATTAAATACATTTTTTTATCAAAAATTATAATGACAGATTATTTGTTGAACCTTAATTGATATGTGATTAGTAAAAATCTTATAGATTTAATTAACATTAAATAAAAAATTTTTTTTCATTTTTCATTTTGTTTTTATTTATTTTAAATATATTATTTTAATAATAATTAATAATTAATTAATAATTGAATAATTGACAGAATTACTTCATAATATATATATATAGAATACATATATTATGAGGCTTACTTGATTGATTGGTATCACAAACTATATTAAATTTTTAAAATTCATATTTTATAATAAAATAATAAGTAGTACTATAATAAATAATATATAGCTGTATGATAAATAGTACCATAATAAATAGTATATAGTTTTATAATAGATATATAGTATATAGTTTTATAATAAATAAATAAATAAATAGTATATAGTTTTATGATAAATAAATAAATAAATAATATGTAGTTTAATAATAAATAAATAAATAGTATGTAGTTTTATAATAAAATAATAATATGTAGTATTTGAATAAATAAATAGTATGTAGTTTTATAATAAAATAATAATATGTAGTATTTGAATAAATAAATAGTATGTAGTTTTATAATAAAATAATAATATGTAGTATTTGAATAAATAAATAGTATGTAGTTTTATAATAAAATAATAATATGTAGTATTTGAATAAATAAATAGTATGTAGTTTTATAATAAAATAATAATATGTAGTATTTGAATAAATAAATAGTATGTAGTTTTATAATAAAATAATAATATGTAGTATTTGAATAAATAAATAGTATGTAGTTTTATAATAAAATAATAATATGTAGTATTTGAATAAATAAATAGTATGTAGTTTTATAATAAAATAATAATATGTAGTATTTGAATAAATAAATAGTATGTAGTTTTATAATAAAATAATAATATGTAGTATTTGAATAAATAAATAGTATGTAGTTTTATAATAAAATAATAATATGTAGTATTTGAATAAATAAATAGTATGTAGTTTTATAATAAAATAATAATATGTAGTATTTGAATAAATAAATAGTATGTAGTTTTATAATAAAATAATAATATGTAGTATTTGAATAAATAAATAGTATGTAGTTTTATAATAAAATAATAATATGTAGTATTTGAATAAATAAATAGTATGTAGTTTTATAATAAAATAATAATATGTAGTATTTGAATAAATAAATAGTATGTAGTTTTATAATAAAATAATAATATGTAGTATTTGAATAAATAAATAGTATGTAGTTTTATAATAAAATAATAATATGTAGTATTTGAATAAATAAATAGTATGTAGTTTTATAATAAAATAATAATATGTAGTATTTGAATAAATAAATAGTATGTAGTTTTATAATAAAATAATAATATGTAGTATTTGAATAAATAAATAGTATGTAGTTTTATAATAAAATAATAATATGTAGTATTTGAATAAATAAATAGTATGTAGTTTTATAATAAAAATGATCCCTTAAAATCACAAAATTATTCTTTTTTTTCTCGAATTTAATTTAAATATGAGACAATAGAACATTAATATAAAATTTAATTATTGTTTCATAAATTTTTTTATTTATTATTATTTATTATTTATTATTTTTTATATATTATTATTTTATTTTTTTATTTATTATTTATTATTTCTTATTTATTTTTTATATATTATTATTTATTATTTATTATCTATTATCTTATTTATTATTTCTTATTCAATTCTATAATTTTTTTTAATTAATACATATTAAAAATAAGAAATAATAAATAAGAAATAATTTAATAATTGAATAATTGGAAAATAGATGTTGTTGATGTCAATTTTTTTTTTTTTTTTTTTTTTGAATTGATATAAAAGAATTAAAAAAATACCAAAAAATTTTTTTTTTTTTTTTTTTTTTTAAAAACTTCAAAAAATTAAAAATAAAATAAAATAAAATAAAATTAAATTAAATTAAATAAAATAAAATTAAATATTCTTTTCATTTTAAAAAGAAATATTTATAAATAAAAAAAATAAAATAAAAATTAAAAAAATTAAAAAAAAGAAGAAATTTAAAAAAGATATTAAATCTTAAAAAGCAAAATAAAAAATAATTTTAAAAAATAAATAAATAAAAAAATTTTTATATTTATATAAAAAAAATTTAAAAAACTTATATATATTAAAAAAATTTTATAATAATAATAAAAAAGATGAAGTGTTTCAATTTATTATTAGCTTTCGTTGTCACTTTTGTTGGTCTCGTTAAATCAGAATTTATTTATTCTTGTACTGAAAATAAAACTATTGCTTTAACTTTTGATGATGGACCACACAAGTATACTAAAGAATTTGTGGATTATATTGTTGATGAACATCCAGATGTAAAAGTTACTTTCTTCCATGTTGGTAGATTCCACTATCCATTTGCTATTGATGTTCAAGAATATCAAGATGCTATGAAGAAAGCTCATGATAACGGTTTACAAATTGCTTCTCACACTTACGAACATAAGATATCTAATGATACTAATGAATTTAAGGAAGCTTTAGATACTATGGATGATTTCATTGAAAAGGTTACTGGTGATCGTCCACGTTACTTCCGTGCTCCAAAGGGTCACTGCGATGAAGAATGTCAAGCTGCTCTTGATGAATGGGATTACCGTCTTATTCAATGGGATTCTGATACTAATGATTGGGATCTTAAAACTTCTGGTTCCATTGAACAAAGAGTTCAAGATTCTATTGAATTCTTAAAGGGAAAATTTGCTGAAGAAAAAGATAGTTATCTTATTCTTATGCATGATTCTCAAAATTATACTGTTAGAGATATTGCTCCTTGGATTATTGAAAAAAGTGGTATGAAGGAAAAGGGTTATCGTTTTGTTACTGTTGCTGAATGTCTTGGTGACAAAAGTGGTATGTACAGATCTGGTAAGACCTATGGTGATGTTGCACCAAAGATGGTTCCAGGTAATGAAACTGCTTCCTCTATTACTGGAAATAGTGTTGAAAGATCAGCTCCTTCTACTTCCTCTGCTTTTGCTACCTCTAAGTCATTAACTCTTCTTCCATATGTATGCCTTGGCTTAATTAGTACTCTTTTACTTTCAATGTTTTAATTTTAATTATTATTATTTTTTTTTAAATTATTTAAAATAGAAAGTTACAATATTAAAAAAAAATTAGTAGTAATAATAAAAAGAGTAGAACATAAAAAAATTTAGTATAAAATTTAATATATATATATATAAAATTATTTATCAATTTCAATTATTTTTATAATCTAGTTTATACCATAACATAATTATCATAAAACAAAGAATTATCATATTAAATATAATAATTATAATAATTATAATTATAATTATTATTAAATATAAAATATTAAAAACAAACATATTAAATATTAACATATAATTATTTTATAATCTAAAATTTTTTTTAAAAATATCATTTTTATAATAATATTTTATAATAATACCTAAAAATATATTTAAATAATTTAAGAACTAATAAAAATTATGAAATATAAGATATTTTTTAAAAAAAAAAAAAAAAAAAAAAAATGAAGAATAAATTTAACTAAAAATATTAAAATATCATTAAAAATAACATTAAATTATTATTAAAAATAAAATAAAATAAAAAAAAAAAAAGTGTATATTTACATATTGTATTTATTTTTTTTTCTTTTATTTATTTATTTATTTATTTATTATTATAATTTTTATTTTTAATTTTATATAAATGTTTTGTAAGATTAAAATTGATTTGATATCTGAAATTCATGGTTTTATTTTAGTTAAATCGGTGAAAATTGTTTTTATTTGTTAGGAAGGGAAAATTCCCGCATAGTACAACTTGTCAAAAACATAGTATTTTTGAGCTTTTTTATTTTTTATTTTTTTAACTTTTATTTTTTATTTTTAATTTCAAATGTACTTTTCACCTACATGTATTTTTTTTATAATAAAATTAATAAATTTATAAAAGTGTATTATCCTCCCTCTCAAAATTAAAATTAATACGATTTTCACCAATTTTTTTTTTTTTTTTAAGTAATTTTCTGAACAATGAGTATGTAAATATATATGTTGACGTGGTACCGATGATATATCTTCCTTCTTGGTGGAAGAGATGAAGACATTATTGAGATTATTGATTTAAATTTATAAAAAGGAATGGGATGTTTTGTTTAAGAATCAAATCATTTCTGGTGATTATTCTTGGTGCGATTCTGCTAGTTCTCTTTACAGAAATTATGCCTCAGGCTTGTACCCGATAAGGCTTGTGCCCGATAAGAGTTACTAATTCGACGGATACAAATACAAACTAACTAGGAGCGTCAACGTTGAAAACGCATTAAGACAGACTAGCAGGGCCAATGCCTTTTAAAGGAGAAGACCATAATTTCTTTCAGATAGTCAATTCAAATCCTAATCTGGAATAAGTAATATGAAGATGAGGTTCATTACATATGGACTTTTTTCTGAATTTATTTATACACTTTATTATGAATATTACTTTTTATTTCATATTATTATTTTAAATATTAATATGTTTTAATTGGACAAATAATATTTATTTCTTTATTAATTCAGTGTTTTTTTTTTTTTTTTTTTTTAAAGAAATATTCATGTAATTAATAATTAAAGTTAAAGTTCGAAATAATTAGGCTATAAAAATAAAATTTTTATTTTATTTATTTATTTTTTTTTTAGTTATTAGATTATTCATTATTTATTTTCTAAGTGATAATATTGATTATTTTATAAAATAAATAATTAAATAAATTATAACAGAAATTATAATATACATTATATATATTGTTAAATATCGTAGTTATGTGTTTAATTAAATTGTACATTATACTACATTATTAAGTGTAAAATATTTTTATTTGTTAGTATCATGTAGTGTAATGTTAAATTATAAAAAAAAAAAAAAAAAAAAAAAAAAAAAGAAAAAAAAAAAAGATTTTAAATAATATGTAATGACATATTCTTAAATGAATAAGTCTTTTAAATGTAAAAGTAGTAAAATAAATAAATAAATAAATAAATAAATATATAAACACATAATAAAATATAAATATTATTTCTGACTTTTAAATGTTATATTTAACAGATTAAAAGTTTCAATGATTCAATAATTCATTAACAATTGTAAATATCACAATTCAATATATTGAATATTAAACATTCACTAAATATTAAAATAAAGAAATATTAGCAGTTACATTGAAATAACTAAATAGGAAAATTCAACAACAATAGAAAGTTCTTCAAAAACTTCAACAAATACAACAAAGACAGCAAAGACAACAAATACATTAAGCACAACTATTAATGATGCTCCTGTTGAAGTAGAACCTCCAAATATTCAAACAAATACCAATTAATATTCAAAACTTTAAAATTACAAATGAAAACTTTCATAAATGATTTTCAAACTTGAAATTATTCCTTAATTCTGAAGAATTAGGTGATTATATATCAAAGAATATTAATGATATAAACACCAATAAAAAACACTTAAAATATGATAGTACTATCAATTATACAAAAAAGAGTATGTATAATGGAATATATAAAAATAATAAATTTTCTATTAAAGAAGTGCTTTATGCTCCGAACATACAAAATAATTTAATTTTCACTCATTACCTATGTAAAAAGGGCTTTAAATTAGTAATGGAAATGGGCAATAATAAAGAAGGACTCCAAATATTTAGATATAATAAACTAATTATTACCATCTATATAAATGATGAAAACCTTTTTATTTTAAATACAAGTCCAATGAAAAATAAAGATAATAATTTAAATAATAATAATCTTATTCTAGATTAGGTCATTATTACAATTAAAATCTTCAAAAATTTTTAGAAAACAATAATATTAAGGAAGAAAAAAAAAGAATGATAATATTAATTATAAAGATTGTAAAATTAGTGAACTCAAAAAAAAAGAAAAAAAACCCTTAAGAAAAACAACTAACTAGAGTACTTTACCATTACAAATTGTGAATAATGATATTGTTGAATCACTTAAGCCTGTACCATCATTTAGTGAATATAAATAATATATAATATTTATTGATGACTACAGAAGAAAATGTTGAGTTTATTTAATTAAACATAAATCTGAGGGATAACAGAAATTTATTGAGTTTCATAAACTTTATGAAAAATACTTGTAATTACAACATAATAAAGGATGTAAGATCAGATAATTGTTTAGAATATAATAACTCTAATTTTATAAATTATTTTAAAAATAAATGGAATCACATTTGATCATTCTACATTAGGTAATCCCTAACAACATGGTCGCACTGAAAGGATTAGTTAGACATCAAATAACTTTGTGAAAACATTACTCAGTGCTACTAAATTATCTCTATCTTGTGGGATGAAGTTATTAAATGTGCATGTACATTGTACAATTTAAATCTACATCAGGGAATTAATTGTTAAATCCCAACAAAGTAATTTTTAATAAGAAAATTTTTATATCTAAACAAAAAAGTTTTTTTTTTTTTTTTTTTTTTTTTTTTTTTTTTTTTTAATAAATACAAACAGGGAAATTTTGAAAATAATACAAAACCAGGTATTTTCATAGGATATTCTTCCGATTATCCTGATTATCGTGTTCTTGACATTACCTCAAAATCAATAATTGTTGTTCGTGATGTATACTTCAATGAAAGTACACTAGTCTCACTTGGAATTTTTTTTTTTTTTTTTTTTTTTTCATTCCTCAAATCCTTCAGATAAACAAATTGAAGGGGAACAGCACTTACAACATCAATTTAGTCAATCCATTTATCATAATGAATTTTAAATAAATGAAAAGAAATAGAATAAAATTGATCTTGAAGATAATGTAGATCTAATGGATGAAAGATAATAATTCATATAAATTGAAAAAATAAATGTTAAGATTTGTATTAATGAAGATCAAAAATCTGACTGAAAATCAAGAGGAAATACTCAAAAATTCAAATATTAAAAAAAAGTATAAAAATGATATGAAATGAATGAAAGCCATACCAAAATCCTACATGATAATAACAAAAATGATGAAAATAATAGCATTATTAATAGAAATAACGATAATAACATAAAGGGTATAAAAAATCACAAAAAAATAAAATTTTTGAATAAAAATGTGAAAAAAAGTTTTATTAATAAAAATAAATTTGTATAAAATATGGATAAAAAAATTAATAAATGAAATATTCAACATAAATATTAGAATTATTATTATGGTAGATAATAAACTATGTAGTAAAATAGCTAAAAATGAAAACAAAAAGGTATGATGCAAATATATGGGCATAAAGTACAAATATATTTTTGATGAAATTATAAAAAAAAAAAAAAAAAAAAAAAAAAAAAATTAAATTAACACGCATTGGTTCTAACTCACTGATGGCAGATCCATTAACCAAAAGTATTTCTGATGATCCCAAGCTTAAATACTTTGCCGATTTCATCATGGAAATATAGAAAATGCCACTGTAGGGGGAATGATAAATATCACAATTATATGCTTAATTTCAATGTACATTATACTACATTATTAAGTGTATAATATTTTTATTCGATAGTATCATACAGTGTAACGTTAAATTTTTCCAATAATGTTAGACTATTAAAGAAAAAATGATTATAAATAAAATGTAATGATATACTCATAAATGAATAGGTCTTTCTTAATACATAAACTATAAAATAAATAAGTTAACACATAATAAAATAAAAATATCATTTCTGATTATAAGTGTTATATTTAACATAAATATTTATATGTTACAATTATTTCTCTTTGTTTCATTCATTATTTTCCTGCTAAATTGTTTTATCCATTTACCTCTTTCCAATGTTTGTATTCTTATCTTTTTATTATTACTTACAATCCGGAATACAAACACACTACTCGGAATTCTAAGGCGATTTTAAAATATTAGAATTTACTAATGAATTTACTTTATGGAGTCTTCTTGGACCTTAAAGAGGCTTATGATTCAGTACCATTTTCAACATTTTAATAAAATTATTTTATCTCAGTATATGTTTGTGGGAAAAGTTTAATTTCCTCTCTAATCTGAATTTATTCTTTAAAAATCACAGGCTCCTTTTCTTGATTTTTCTTGATATCCTTTAAAACGAATTTGGAATTTATAGTGTAGTGCGACAGGAGTATCCCTTTCATTTCTCCTTTCTCTTTATTTAATTGACATCTCGATGTTAGTGATATCTTAGATAAATGTGATAAATTTGGTGTCGCTATTGGAAATAAAAAAAAAAAAAACGATGTAGAGGTTTATTACTCCCAGTAGAGAGAATATGACATCACATCTTTGCCATGTCTTTAAATGGGCTGACAAGAACGAAATGCTATTTTGAATAAATAAATATGTAACTATGGTAGTCAAACCTTTTTAACTTTGTTCAATCTCATTCCTCTTAAAGATCTTATTTTCCATCTTGGAATATGTTATATTTCTATGGTTTCATGTTATACTTATACTTATCTCAGAATTCCATTCAGCGATAATCTATCACTTCAACTAGTTTTTATTTAACATGAAAGCTAAAGTTAAGAAGATTTTATTTGCGTTTTCCAATTTTTTTACTTCACCAGCACTATGCCAGCCGTTTGTAGCTCTTTCGAGTTACTCTTTGAGTGGTACATATATATATAAAATCCTTTATAACCAAGAGAGTTAATATCGAACTGATATGACAAAGAAGAATCTCTATACATTACTAGTCCTTCTCGTTCATCTTAACTAAAATAGTAATAATTGTATTATAGAAGTATCCTCTTCCTAGTCGAAATAAAAAAAAAAAAAAAAAAAAAAAAAAAAAAAAATTAATCAGAGAAAATAATAATAGAAAAGAATGAATTAAGAAAGATTATAATTTTAACTCTGTACATGTAACACATATTTTTTTTTTTTTTAAAAAAAATATTATTAATAAAGATAGACAAATAATAATAAAAACAAATATAGATAATGTTTTTTTTTTTTTTTTTTTTAAAAAAATATTATATTATTAATGTAATATTTTAAAAACTTATAATTAAAATTATATTGTTAAATCTTATCTAATATATATATATTAAAAAATGAACTTTGAATAAATTTTAATTTAGAGCATTAAAATATTGGAAGTTTTATTATTAATTATGAATATTTCTTTTTAAAAAAAAAAGAAATAAAAAAAAGATAATATGTTTTTATTTGACTTGTCAGTAATAAATATATAAATATATAATTATATATTATACATATATCAAATAATATTTATAACATATAAAATATAATGTACACAACGTATGCTTAATTAAAAACTATATTAATAATTTAAAGAAATACAAAAAATTTATACTATTATTGTATATTATTGTATATATTAAAAATAAAAAAAAATTTATGAAATTTAGATAAAGTTATTAATAATATTAATAAATAAATATATATATATTATTTTTTAATAATTTTTAATAATTAAAAAAAAAAAAAAAAAAAAGCTTTTTATCATATATATTAAAAAATATAATAAATAAATAAATAAATAAATATAAATAGATAAATAAATGTATAAAATAAGTAAGTAATAAATTTTTAATAAATAAGATTCTCAATAGTTTTGCTTCTCTACTTTCAAATTAAGTAAATGTGACTGGAGTGTGTTTATTATCTAGTAATTTTGGAAGTTATATTTTAAGTAGAATAGGTTAAAATAGGTCTAGATAATAATTTATCTACTTCAAATTCTTCATGTTCTTCAATTTTTTGTTCTTCAACTTCTAATATTAATAATTTTATTAAAAATGGGTGAGGAAAAAAAAATCTTTTTTTATATATATAAAATAAGGGTTATTATTATTATTATTATTAAAATAATGTTATTAAAATAATTAAAATAATTGTTCAATCATTTATTCATATTTATTCATTGGATATTTAAAATTTTTGTAAAGAAGATTGAAATATTTTTAAAGACTTTTTTATTTTTTAAAAGACATTTTTATTTTTTGAAAGAAAATAAATAATGAAAATACACTACTCTAATTTTCTTTTTTATTCATCAATTTATTTAGGCTATGAAAAATAAATTAACAAATATTAAATTATATATTTTATTTTTAGTATATATTTAACTTTAAATAAACTACAATTCAGTATTGGGGAGCAAAGACTTTTTTAAAAAATAAAAAAATTTAATTTTTCTTTTCTTTAAATCGTTTTTAATTCTACTATTCTATATATACTAGTTAGCTTTAGTAGATGATATAATTAACAATGTACCAAACAGAAAATAATAACTCTCTTTAATTACTTTTCAAAATGATATAGTAAAAAAAAAAACATACACAAGCAAGAAGAATTAACGTCGAACTAATAATTGATATAACAAAAAGAAGAACTTTTATTACTAGTCCTACAAGTTCATCATACCCAAATAGTAATATTTGTTCTTTTATAGAACGAATCTATTTATGAAAATTGAATTTTTTGGTAATATATATATATTTTTTTTGGTTCTTTGAAATATTCAATAGATTCATAAGATTCCACACTATCCACTTTACTAATATTAACTTTTTTATGTATTTTTATTTTTATTTTATTAAATATATATATATATATTTTTTTTGATAGAATAGATTCAATCCACATCACACATCAATAATATTTTTTTTTTTTTTTATTATAAAAGTTTATTTTATATAATTTTATGTTATTGAAATTATATTTATATATATGTATCATATGTATATATTAAATAAAAATACATATTTATAATTTCATATATAATTAGATTATTTTAACAAAACTGCTTAGCCAACACTCTAATCCTTTATTATTAACTTTTTTTTTTTTTTTTTTTTTTTTTTTTGTACTTCATTATAAATGATAGACTAAAACAAAACAAAAAGCAAAAAACAGAAACAAAAAGTAAAATTAAATACAAAAATAAAAAGGGCATTTTAATACCAAAAAGGTAATTATCGAATTGATATGTCAAAGATAAAATAGTAAATAATAAATTATAATAAAAAAAATACACCGGCTGAAACCAAGGACGGTATACACCAGAAATGAAAAAAAAAATAATTAATTTACAAAAAAAAAAAAAAATAAAAAAAAAAAATAAAAAATATATTATTGATAAATACATAAATATAAAATTAGTGGTTAATATGAAATTATATAAAGTTAAACAATATTTTTTATATTCTAATAATTTAATAAACATATTATAATTATTTATATTGATTCACTTTTCATTTGTTACTTTAATATTGAGAGAAGTTAATCAGCATTTCATTAGTAAAAAATGATATACTCCATTTTATTCTTTTTTTTTTTTTTATTTATTATAATTATTCATAATAGGTTTATTTTTATTTTAATTATTCATATAACTTTTTATTATAAAACTTTTTTTTTTAATTTTTTAAATAATGAATATTAATTTTTCATAAAGGGAACTTTAAAAAAAAAAATAAAAATAAAAATAAAAATAAATAGATAAAAAGTTAAAAATCTTTTATATTTATTAATAATATTAATATAAAAAAGTTTCTCCCAAGACAGTTTTTTAGAAAAAGATCCTAAATTATATTTGGTAGGGGGAGACTTTGAGATCAGGTAATACAAAATGTTACATATAAATTTTATTTTATATTAAAATATTCTTAATAATTTGATTAATTAATATTAATTAATCTTTTTTTAGTTTTTTTTTTTTTAATTTTTAATTTTTTAATTTAATTATTAATTTAATTATTAATTTAATTTTTAATTAAATTTTTAATTTAGTTTTTAATTTTTCAATTTTTTAAATTTTAAATTTTTAATTTTGTTGATTTATTTTCTTGAACTGTCTTATAAAATATAAATAATATAAAATAAATAAATATAAATATATTATATAATATATTATATGTATTATATACATTTATATAATATATTATATATAATATATAATTTTAATTAAAATATAAATTAATATAATTTGTTTTTGTTTATCCTTAACTTTATCCCAAAATTTTTTTTTTTATCTTTTCAAAAGAAAAAAGAAGTATAATAAATGAATATTATTAAAAATAAATAAATATTAATAAAAAATAAATAAATATTAAAAAAATAAATAAATATTAAAAAAATAAATAAATAGTAATGAACGATAAAATAAATAAATATTAATGAAGAATAAAAAAAAAATAAATATTAATAAAAAAATAAATATTAATAAAAATAAATAAATAAATATTAATTTAAAAAAAAAAAACTTCTTAATTTCTATGTAAAAGCATAATTAATATTATATTTTATATGTGATTTATAAAGTTTAAATTTTTAAGTTTTGTATTTTTTTGAAATAAAAAATATAGACAAAAAATCAAAAATATTTATATATAACAAAATATAATTGATTATCATTATTTAAATATTAATTTGTTATTATATGGATTTTTCATTATGAAATGAATTTTCAATAATCAAAAAAAACCAACTTTTAACAACTGAAATTGGATATTAATGCTTTATATAGTTCATGTATACATATAAAATGAATAATGAATAATTAGAAATTCTATATATATATATATTATGATGATTACTTTTTATCTACTATTATTATTAATTATTACTATTATTATTGATAATTACTATTAATTATAACCATTACTATTATTAAATTATTACAATCATTACTATTTTTATTATTAAATTATTATTATTAAATTATTATTGTACATTATTGCTATTACATTATTAGTATTCATTATTACTATTAAACTATTAATAATTACAATTATTACTAATATTACTATTAAGAATTATTATTTAGCTATTACTATTAAATTATTACAATCATTACTACTAAATTATTACTTTTATTATTACTATTAATGTATTATCATTTTCTATTATGATAAATTAAATTGTTAGTCATGAGTTTACAAAGGGTTACTAATTATTGTTATTGATTAATTATATTTTATAATATTATTAAATTAAATATGAGAAATAATTAATATTGTAGAAAAGTATAAATAAAATATATATATATATTTATGTGAATACATACATAAAAACATCCCTTTCTTTTTGAGAAAACAATATGAAAAATATACTAAAATGTATAAATAATAGAATAAATTATTATTATTATTATAATTGGTAATTTTCAATTTCCTTTATTTTTTTATTAAAACTAAAATATTTATTATTATTATTATTATTATTATTATTATTATTATTATTATTATTATTATTATTATTATTATTATTATTATTATTATTATTATTATTTTATTGAATTAAAAAAAAAAGTTAAGGTGTAATCTATTATATTATATTTTATAATATTTTTATAATATTTTTATTATTATATTTTATACTATTTTTATTATTATATTTTTTATTATTTTTATATTATTATATTTTATATTATTTTTATTCTATTTTTATATTATTTTTGTATTATTTTTATATTATTTGTTAAAATAAAATTAATTTATTGAATATTATGAATAAATATTAATCATTAGATTTTTAAAATAATTATGTTTGTATGCTTTTTTTTTATTTATTTATTTATTTATTATTATTAAATAGTTAATCACCAATAAATATTTTTTTTTAATTAAACTTTTTAATATACTTATCCCATTTTGTCAATATCTGGAAAATCAACACCAATTATATAAAAAATTATAACTACTAATTTGTATATCTTGCAGATCATGTACTTATTTATTAATTTTATATTTGAAGATCATTTACTCTATTTTGTTTTTTTAATTAATTTTATTATTATTTTTTTTTATTAACAGGTTTAGTACATCTCCCAAATACTACTTACCACCTACCATATTTGTATAATTCATATATTTACCTATACAAAACTTTTATTATTACTTCTATTTAATTAAATAATATAGTTTTTCTTAATAAAAGTTTTTAACTAATTTTTTTTTTAAATTTAATTAAATTTAATATATATGATTTATGTTTAGCAATAAGTAAAAGTTCTTTTTTTTTATTTATAATTTTTATGAGATAATAAACTATTAAAAAAAAAGGAATTATTTTCTATATTTTTATTATTTTGATAATATTTTTTTAATTTTTTAAATAGTAAACTTTAAAAATTTATTCTTAATAAATTCATTTATTTATATAAAGGTTATAATATCTTTCACCAAATTATATTAATTTGTGTTACTTAAATTTATAAAAAATTATTTTAATTAAAGTTAAAATTAATTAAAATTAAATTTATAATTAAAAATGATTATATTTATTTATTTTTTTTTTGGTTATATTAAATTTTTATCATTAGATAAGGTTGAACAAAAATATACAATATATATTCATATTTTTTTTAATATAAATATATCTCAATAATTATATTAAAAAAAAAATACATATATAAACAAGAAAAAAGACTTAATATTTCAACAACTTTTTTTTTTTTTATTAAATAATTATTTAAATAAAAATAAACAAAATAAAATAGTTTAGAAAATAATTAAAATTAATAGAAAAAAAAATAAATTATAAATTAAAACTATTTTATTTAAATAGAAAAATAAAATATATTTAAAAAATGTTTCAAAATTTAAAAAAACATTTTAGCTGGACTCTTGTTCTTTCAGCACTTACATTATCAGTTGTTTCCAGTGGTCCAGTAGAAGTTCCATCCAACGGTATTACTTTACGTGATACTAAGGAAAAATTTACAATTTTTGAAGACGGATCTGTTGCTTCTAATATTGAAGAAGCTGAAGATGGTTCTGTTTCTTGGGTTGCTACTGCCTCTAATGGTGCTGGTGGTGGTGTTTCATTCTACATGAAATCAAACAAGGAAGAAATCAACATTGGAAATTACGAATCTATTGATGTTGAAATAGAATATAATGCAGTTAAAGGTAAATGGAACGAAAAGGCTCAAAATCCAAGCTTTGGTTTTAGAATTCTTCCATGGGATTCCACTGGTTTATTTGGTGGTTATGAAGATCTTGAATATTTTGATGCTGAAGAAACTTCAGGAACTCTCACTCACACTATTAAGATTCCATCTGACTTTGCTGATAAAATTAAAGCCAGTTCTGATTATGATTCAGTTTTAGGTTTTGCTATTAAGTTCAATGATTACCAAAGAGGAAATTCTGATGGTGATGAACTTAAGGTTCAATTAAAGAATGTTAAATTCAATGCTAAGAAAGATGCAGCTGAAGATAAGGCTTTCGATGATGGTTTAACTGAATCTCAACGTGGTTCTGTTGTTGAAATCAACTATCCAACTAGAGATTATACCGTTGAAGAATCAGCTTTAACTGATGCTGATAGATACAAGAAACATGCTTGGGTTTACCTTCCAGCTGGATATGATGCAGCTGACAAGGATACCAAATATCCAGTAGTTATTTTACTTCACGGTGGTGGTCAAAACGAAAATACCTGGGGTCTTTCCAACAAGGGTCGTGGTGGTAAAATCAAGGGTTATATGGACAGAGGTATGGCTAGTGGTAATGTTGAAAAGTTCATTCTTGTTGCTGCCACTGGTGTTGCTAGTAAGAACTGGGGACCAAACGGTGCTGGAAATGATATTAATGGTTTCCATGCCTTTAAGGGTGAACTTAGAGATGATTTACTTCCATATGTTAGAGAAAACTTCAATGTTAAGGAAGGTCGTGACAATGCTGCTTTAGCTGGTCTTTCTATGGGTGGTGGTCAAACTTTCAGTATTGGTATCAAGGAATGTCTTGACCTCTTCAGTTACTATGGTGGTTTTTCTGCCTACATGTTTGTTAGTGACAAGGATCTTGTTAAGGCTGTCGATGAAAACGAAAAGTTTGACGGTCTTAAGATCCACGAACTTTACATGACTTGTGGTGATTTAGATCACATCGTCTGGGATTCCTACCCACCATTTGTTGAAACTATGAAGGGTTGGACTAGTAGAATCGAAGACTTTGTTGATTACACTTACATTGGTGGAACTCACGATTTCCCAGTTTGGTACAAGGGTTTCAACGACTTCATTCAATTAGTTTTCAAGCAAAAGGAATCAGCTGATCCATCTAACCCATCTAACTCTACTGAACCATCCAAACCAGCTAAGTCTGGTCGTAAGTGCTATGTTAGAAGCAAGAAATTGTAAATAAGTAAATAAACAAATAATATAAAGAGAGAATAGTAAAATAACAAGAAAATAATATAAACTAAAAGCAATAAATAATATAAATTAAAAATAAAAATTATTAAATGCAAGTTTCATTAATAATTAATAAAAAAATAATAATAATATAATAGATTTATATTATGTAAAGTAATTTATAATTAAAAAGATGTAAAAAATAAAAATAAAAATAAAAATAAAAATAAAAATAAAAATAAAAATAAAAATATAAAAAAATATTATAAATAATAACATATATATTTATATTATAAGTAAATAGTTAAAAATAATGATTTTGTGTTTTAATATTTATACATTATTTATTAGTTATGAGTTTAAAAAAAAATAATAATGAAAGGAAGAAAGAAAGAAAAAGAACAGTATTAATTTTTTTTTAAAAAAAAAAAAAAAAATAGAAAGAATTATTTAATTTAATTTATATTATCATATTATTATATTATCATATATAAGAGCATGAATGTATATTATTATATAAAATATATAAATATATATGTATATATCAAATTTAGTATTGTTATATTGTTATTACATGTTAATATTATTATTTTCATAATTATGTTAATATTTTATCAATTCCAATACAATTGTTGAAAATAAAACAATAATAAAAATTTATAAGCTTTTTATATTTATAATGAAAAAATTATTAATATTATATAATTATATTTTAGATTTTCAAATTCTAATATTTTTAATAAGAAAATTTTAAATTCATTGAATTTATATACTTTTTTTTTTTTTTTTTTTTTTTTTTTTTTTTTTTTTTTAATAAAATAAATAATAATAATGATTTAAATATATTAAAATAATAAAATTATAAAAATTTATAATCATTATTCTTTCTTGATTTCATAAAATCTATTTTTAAATAAAAATAAAAAAAAAAAAAAAGTAGAAATTTCGTAATATACATATATATTATTTTAACAAGATGATATTTATATATATATATATATATATATATAAGATAATCATATATAGGAATTATAGTATTAAAGATTTTACAATACTATTCCTTTAATGAATTTTTTTCTATTAAAAAAAAAAACTTGTACTAAATATTAGAAAATAAATTTATTAAAAAAGTTAAATAAAGAAATAAATAAATAATTATGTAATATAAAATAAATAAATGAATGAATAAGTTGAAATAAAAAATCACTAATAACTAGTAATATAAATAAGTTAATAAATAAATAAATGAATAAATAAAAATTTTAATGAAAGTATATGAACCTTAACAGGTTTATATTTTTTTTTTTTATATTATTTTTATATATATATATTTTTATTTTTTTATATTTTTTTTTTTTTTTTACTTTTAATATTAAGTTAAAAATTGGGGTTGTGGAGAGAAAGGAGAGATATTGAAATATGATCTGATCAATGGTTAAAAAAAATATATATATATATATATATATATATTTCAATTATTGCATCAAAGATATTTTTGTAGATAAAAAATCAAAAAATAGTAATTAATAATTATATAAATAAAGTATTAGATTTTCAAACTAAAATTCCTTTCATCAAAATTACAAAATAAATTTTTCGTACGAAATTTTTTATTATAAAATTTTATTTGATATTAATTAAACCAAATTTTATATTAAATTAAATTAAATTAAATTAATCCTTTTATAATAAAAAGAATAGTTGGGCTTTTTTAAAATAAAATTCTATTGGCTGGTGGTAGATTTTTTTTTATTTTAATTTTGTTTAATTTTGTGTAATTTTTTTTTTTGTTCTGGAATTAAAAATAATTTTTTTTTTATTTTTATATATTGCTTTTTTTTTTTTTTTTTAAATTGTTTGTTTTTATTTTTATATTTATTTTAATTTATTAATAAAATATTTTATTATAATTACGTTTTTTTTTTTTTTTACTTAACTTTATTATATATATAAAATGAATCATTATCTAATTAATTAACCCTGGATTGAAGAAGTCATTGTATTTTTTTTTTTTTTAAATTAAACGTATTTATCTTTAAATTAATAAGTGATTTATTATTATTTGTTGTATTTTTTGAGATAGGCCATAATTTATTAAAGTATTATTTATTTATTTAATTTTTTTTATTATGATTACATATATTTATTAAAACACACACTTAACTCTTAATTCAGAAAAATGGTTTATTTTTATGTTATTTAGTTATAATTAAATATTTAATTAGTTGTTCTTGTGATATATATTAATAATTATTATTTAATAAAATATTTAATAGCTTTATAAAAATAAAATAAAAAGAATATAATTAAAACATTGATTTATGTTATAAAACACTCATTATTAATTATAATTAATATTTAGAATTCAAGCTACATATTAAGAACATTATAAAATCATTAGATTTTAATTTATGACATTAATTTATGTTTGAATAATAAAATTATTTATATTAATTAAGGTTTGTATATTTCATTTTATATCACTAGATTTTTATTTATAATATATTTATTTATTTATTTACTTATATATTTAATTTATTTAAAATATATTTATTTATTCTTTCAAATATTTCCATTAATTTTATTTGTTGTATTATAAATATGTTTTTCTGAAGATCATATATATATATATATATTTTTTTTAAAAAAAAAATTTAAAAATAAAATAATAATATCATAAAATAAAATAAAATAAAATAAAAATAAAATAAAAATAAAATAATAATAATAATAAAAATGAATGAAATTTTAAATTAAAATCTAATTTTAATCATATAAAAAAAAACATAATAAAATAATTAAAAGAAATAAAGTTTTCTTTTTATATAATAAATTAAGCAATGAAATAAAAGAATTTACTCAAAATATATAATAACTTTAAAAATCAATTAGTCTTTTTATAAATTAAATAATAATATTAAATAAAATGAAATTCTATAAACACTGTTATCTAAGTTTATTTACAATAGTTTTCACGATTTTAGATATGACACAAAATGTTTTAGCAACGGATTGTGATACCTTTTCTAAAATGGTTGGACATATGGGTAAAACTGCATCTGGAGGTTCTTATGTAACTTTTACTGATTGCTGTGAAGTTGGCGGTGTTACTTGTGATACCAACAAAAATATTGTTGAACTGTAATTAAAAATATATATATATATTTTTTTTTATAAATTCTTAATTTTTATATTAATTTGACAAAAATAATATTAGAATAAAAAAATAAAAATAAATCATTCAAATTAAATTTGAAAGTAATTTAATAAATTTATCAAAATTAATATTATATTATATTATATTATATTATATTTTATTTTTTTTTTTATTTTTTAATTTTATTTTTTATTTTTTAATTTTTATTTTATTTTATTTTATATTTTTTATTATATTTATTAATTAAACTAATTAATAGTTCATTTGATACATTTTCTGGATACGGTGGAAATATTAATGATTTTTACAAAGAATTGCAAAATTTGAAGTCTTTAACTTCATTGTATGAAATAATATAAAAATATAAATATTTTTTATTAAATAATTATATACATATATTTTAAAATATTGATATTTAATTATTAATAATACTTTTATTAATTATTATAATTTTCTTTTATTACTATTATAAAAAAAAAAAAATTTTAACTATAATAGAGAAATCGTTGATTGTAAAATAGGAGGTTATACACAGGATGCTAAAACTTTACCAAAATCTATTGGAAATATTAAAAATTTAAAAACATTGTTAGTATTTTATTTTATTTTTATTTTTTTTTTTTTTTGATTTATATTACCATATAATTTACATATATTTTTTATTTTGTATATATATATATATATTTTTTAATAATAATAAAATTTTATACTAATTTTTAATGATTTTGATATTTATAATAAAAGAATCATTAGAGATAATTATTTAGACTTTTTAGGTAGCAATATTCCAGAAGAAATTGGAAATCTAATTAATTTAGAAAAATTGTAAAAAAATATATATTCTATTATAATAACAAATTAATTTATAATAAAATATACCTATTATATATTTATATATAATAATTCAAATATATATTTCTTTAAAAATAATAAACTTTTTTTATAAAATTGTATATATATAATATTATCAAAATCAAATTTTTTAGAGATTTAAGTGGCAATAGTCATACTGGTCCTCTCCCAAAATCTATTGGAAATTTAAAAAATTTAAAGATTTTGTAATTATTAATAATTTATTATTATTATTATTATTATTATTATTATTATTATTATTATTATTATTATTATTATTATTATTATTATATTATTATTATTATTATTATTATTATTGTTATTTATTTTTAATGAACAATATATATATATAGAGATAATAATATCTTTATTTTCTAATAAATTCATATTTATATTTATATTTAATTAATTAATTAATTATTAATTATTTTATTTTATTTTACAGGAATTTAAAATCAAATGATTTTACTGAAGCTATACCATATGAATTTAAAAATTTACAAAATTTCGAGGAAATGTAAGTTTTTGAATAATATTAATAAATAGAAAATAATATAAATAAAATATATATATATATATAAATAAAAGAAAAATAAATATTAATAATAATAATAAATAATAATTTTAATTATATATATTATTTATATATATTTATATATATAAAATTAATACAATAAAAACAATAAAATAGTAATTTATTTGGTAATACAAATCTCAAAGGTTACGTTCCTCCACTTCCAAAATTAAAAATATGTGATTATGGTGTGTCCGGATTATGTAGATTACCTGATACATGTGGTAATTATGTTAAAGTATGTACTACTGATGAAATTAAAATTTTTAATAAACAAAATGGAAACCCAAATCAATCAGAAAATGTTGATTTGGTTTCAAAGGATAGCTCTTCTGATTCTAGTTCCTCAAGTTCCAGTTCCAGTTCTTCAAGTTCCAATTCTTCAAGTTCCAGTTCTTCAAGTTCACGCTCCTCAAGTTCCAGTTCAAAAAGTTCTGATTCTTCAAAACATGGATTTCTTTCTTCAATGACTAAATACTTTAAAGTTATTATATTTATTTTTTTAGTTTTAATTATCTTCACTTCTCTCGCTATTTTCATATGTGTAAAATGTGTAAAAAAACCAAATTATGATTCAAAAATGCATTTAGAACAAGGAAATAGTATTAATATTGCTAGTAATGTTAAACCATCATCACCAAATACTAATGATTATACTTCTATTTCAACTGATAAAGTTCCACTCAATTCAAATTATATTGTTCCAGATGAACAACCACCAGCCTATTCTTTTACGGATGATCAAAATGACAAGCCATCACCAGAAAGTAGTTCATCAAATATTCCATTAACGAATAAATATTCCACTTATGCTCTGATGAATACTTCAAATAATACATTACATACTTCACCAACTACATCTGCTGGATATGCACCACCAACTGTACCTGCTGTTGGATATATTCCACCAACTGCACCTGTTGGATATGCACCACCAACTGCACCTGTTGGATATGCACCATCAATTGTACCTGTTGGATATGCACCACCAACTGCACCTGTTGGATATGTTCCACCAACTGGATATACACCATATTCGTAATATACAACATATGCATCACCTGGTGAAAGTGTACCAGAAGTTGGATATTCCAATAATAATAGATAATTAAAATCAATAAAAAAAAAATAATAATAATAATAAAAGAAACTTTATTTGATAATGGAGTTTATATTTATATATAAATAAAATGAAATAATATATATATATATATATATGAATACCTCAGACTTAAATCAACAAATTGAAATGGAGAAGTTGTAGTAAAAATTATACCAGTAGTAAAAAAAAAAAATTTTTTTTCATTAGGAAAATATAGAGTATAAAATAAAACAAATTCTTTTTATTTTTGTTACTATTAATAGAAATCATTAATGTAATTATTTATTAATAGTGAATTAATAAATAAACTTTATTTTTTTTTTGTAAATACATAGAATTTTTGTAATATTTTATTTTCATAAAATAAAAAAAAAATATTTAAAATATTTTAATATTTTATTTAGAGATTCTAATCTTCATTTATAAGAAATTGGAAAAAATTGCTAAGAAATTTTATAAAAAAAAAAAAAAAAAAAAAAAAAAAAAAAAAAAAAAAATTTAAAATAAAAAAAATAATTATAAAAAATTTATAATGTTATTTTTACTAATCCTTATATAACCCTAGTGTAACCAGATTATGTATGAGAAAAAAAAAGGAAAAGATTTCGGCATTATCAATACATATAATTTTTTATAAATCAATAGGATCTATAAGTTATATAAATAAATTTATATTTAAAATATATTGGAATTAAGGTATAATTAATTATATTTTATTTTATTTTATTTTATTAATATTAATACTTCTACTTTTATTATCATTCACATATTTATTTTATTTTATTTTACTTTTTTTTTTTTTTTTTCCTTATTGTGTTGAGAAAATAGTAAAAATAAGTAAATAAATATTTTTTTTTTAAAGTAAAAAATTTATATAATATGCTTTTTATATTTATAATGAAAGAATTATTAATAATATATTTTGTAATTATATTTTATATTTTCAAATTCTAATATTTTAGTAAGAAAATTTTAAAATCATTGAATTTATATACCTTTTTTTTTATAATAAAATAAAATAATAAAATAAATAATAATAAAAATAATAATGATTTCAATATATTAAAATAATAAAATTATAAAAATTTATAATCATTATTCTTACTTGATTTCATAAAATTCTATTGGCTAGTGGTAGATTTTTTTTTTAATTATATTTAATTTTTTTAATTTTTTTTGTGTTCTGGAATTAAAAACAATTTTTTTTTATTTTTATATATATTTTTAGTTTTATATTGTTTTTTTTTTTTTTTTTTTTTTTTTTTAATTACTTAACTTTATTATATATAAAATGAATCATTATCTAATTAATTAACCCTGGATTTATTAATTATAATTGATATTTAGAATTCAAGCTACATATTAAGGATATTATAAAATATATTATAAAATCATTAGATTTAAATTTAATTTATGACATTAATTTGTGTTTGAATAATAAAAACTATTTTATATTAATTAAGGTTTGAATATTTCATTTTAGTTTTTTATTTATTATATATATATATATTTATTTATTTATATATTTAATTTATTTAAAATATATTTATTTATTCTTTCAAATATTTCCATTAATTTTATTTGTTTTATTATATATTGTTAAAATAATTTTCATTAATATTTAATATTTTTCTAAATATTGTCATAATACTTTTTTATTTCTTAATTAATATGCTTTTATATATAATAAAAAGAGTTTTTTTTTTTTTTTTTTTTTTAGACTAGGAATAAACTTTATTTAATAATATTTAATAAAAAGAGTGTTTCCTAATTTTTCTTTTTTTTTTTTTTTAAAAAAAATAAAATAAAAAAGTAATAAAATAATAATAAAATAAAAATAAAATAATAATAAAAATAAAATAAAATAATACAAAAGTAAAATAAAAATACATAATAATAACAATAAAAATAAATGAAATTTTAAATTAAAATCTAATTTTAATCATATAAAAAAAAAACATAATAAAATAATTAAAAGAAATAAAGTTTTCTTTTTATATAATAAATTAAACAATAAAATAAAAGAATTTACTCAAAATATATAATAACTTTAAAAATCGATTAGCCTTTTTAAAAATTAAATAATAATATTAAATAAAATGAAATTCTATAAACACTGTTATCTAAGTTTATTTACAATAGTTTTCACGATTTTAGATATGACACAAAATGTTTTAGCAACGGATTGTGATACCTTTTCTAAAATGATTGGACATATGGGTAAAACTTCATCTGGAGGTTCTTATGTAACTTTTACTGATTGTTGTGAAGTTGGTGGTGTTACTTGTGATGCCAACAAAAATATTGTTGAACTGTAATTAAAAATATATATATATATTTTTTTTTATAAATTCTTAATTTTTATATTAATTTGACAAAAAAAATATTAGAATAAAAAAATAAAAATAAATCATTCAAATTAAATTTAAAAGTAATACATTAAATTTATCAAAATTAATATTATATTATATTTTATTATAATATAATATATTTTATTTTTTATTTTATTTTATTTTTTATTTTATTTTTTAATTTTATTTTTTATTTTTTAATTTTTATTTTATTTTATTTTATATATTTTTTATTATATTTATTAATTAAACTAATTAATAGTTCATTTGATACATTTTCTGGATACGGTGGAAATATTAATGGGTTTTATGAAGAATTGCAAAATTTGAAGTCTTTAACTTCATTGTATGAAATAATATAAAAATATAAATATTTTTTATTAAATAATTATATATATATATTTTAAAATATTGATATTTAATTGTTAATAATACTTTTATTAATTATTATAATTTTCTTTTATTACTATTATAAAAAAAAAAAAATAATTTTAACTATAATAGAGAAATCGTTGATTGTAAAATAGGAGGTTATACACAGGATGCTAAAACTTTACCAAAATCTATTGGAAATATTAAAAATTTAAAAACATTGTTAGTATTTTATTTTATTTTATTTTTTTTTTTTTTTTTATTTATATTACCATATAATTTACATATATATTTTTTATTTTATATATATACATATATTTTTTTTTTAATAATAATAAAATTTTATACTAATTTTTAATGATTTTGATATTTATAATAAAAGAATCATTAGAGACAATTATTTAGACTTTTTAGGTAGCAATATTCCAGAAGAAATTGGAAATCTAATTAATTTAGAAAAATTGTAAAAAATATATATTCTATTATAATAACAAATTAATTTATAATAAAATATACCTATTATATATTTATATATAATAATTCAAATATATATTTCTTTAAAAATAATAAACTTTTTTATAAAATTGTATATATATAATATTATTAAAATCAAATTTTTAGAGATTTAAGTGGCAATAGTCATACTGGACCTCTCCCAAAATCTATTGGAAATTTAAAAAATTTAAAGATTTTGTAACTATTAATAATTTATTATTATTATTATTATTATTATTATACTATTATTATTATATTATTATTATTATTATTATTATTATTATTTATTTATTTTTTAATGAACAATATATATATATAGAGATAATAATATCTTTATTTACTAATAAATTCATATTTATATTTATATTTAATTAATTAATTAATTATTAATTATTTTATTTTATTTTACAGGAATTTAAAATCAAATGATTTTACTGAAGCTATACCATATGAATTTAAAAATTTACAAAATTTAGAGGAAATGTAAGTTTTTGAATAATATTAATAAATAGAAAATAATATAAATAAAAAATATATATATATATAAATAAAAGAAAAATAAATATTAATAATAATAATAAATAATAATATTAATATTTATAATGATTTTAATTATATATATTATTTATATATATTTATATATATAAAATTAATAAAATAAAAACAATAAAATAGTAATTTATTTGGTAATACAAATCTCAAAGGTTACGTTCCTCCACTTCCAAAATTAAAAATATGTGATTATGGTGTGTCCGGATTATGTAGATTACCTGATACATGTGGTAATTATGTTAAAGTATGTACTACTGATGAAATTAAAATTTTTAATAAACAAAATGGAAACCCAAATCAATCAGAAAATGTTGATTTGGTTTCAAAGGATAGCTCTTCTGATTCTAGTTCCTCAAGTTCCAGTTCCAGTTCTTCAAGTTCCAATTCTTCAAGTTCCAGTTCTTCAAGTTCACGCTCCTCAAGTTCCAGTTCAAAAAGTTCTGATTCTTCAAAACATGGATTTCTTTCTTCAATGACTAAATACTTTAAAGTTATTATATTTATTTTTTTAGTTTTAATTATCTTCACTTCTCTCGCTATTTTCATATGTGTAAAATGTGTCAATAAACCAAATTATGATTCAAAAATGCATTTAGAACAAGGAAATAGTATTAATATTGCTAGTAATGTTAAACCATCATCACCAAATACTAATGATCATACTTCTATTTCAACTGATGAAGTACCACTCAATTCAAATTATATTGTTCCAAATGTACTACCACCCAATTCAAATTATATTGTTCCAAATGTACTACCACCCAATTCAAATTATATTACTCCAAATGTACTACCACCCAATTCAAATTATATTCCTTCAAATGAATTACCATCTAATTCAAATTATAATCCTTCAGATGAACCACCACCAGCCTATTCTTTTATAACGGGTAATCAAAATGACACACCATCGCCAGAAAGTAGTTCATCAAATACTCCATTAAAGAATAAATATTCTAATTATGCTCTAATGAATACTTCAAAAAATACATCATATGTTCCACCAGCTATACTTATTGATGCTCAACCAACTGTATCTGTTGGATATGCTCCACCAACTAGATATACACAATATACAACATATACATCACCTGGTAAAAGTGTACCAGAAGTTGGATATTCCAATAATAAAAGATAAATAAAATCAATAAAAAAAAATAATAATAATAATAAAAGAAACTTTATTTGATAATGGAGTTTATATTGATATATATATATAAATTAAAAATAAATAAAATAAAATAAAATATATATTTATATGTATATATATATATGAATACCTCGGACTTAAATCAACAAATTAAAATCGAGAATTCGTAGTGAAAATTATAACAGTAGTAAAAAAAAAAAAAAAAAAAAAAAAAAAAAAAAAAAAAAAATTGCATAAAGGAAATATAGAATAGAAAATAAAACAAATTCTATTTATTTTTGTTACTATGTTAATAATAGACAGTTAATAGAAATAATTTATATAATTATTTATTAATAATGAATTAGTAAATAAATATTTTTTTTGTAAATGAATAAAATTTTTATATAATTTTATTTTCATAATAAAAAAAAATATTTAAAATATCATAATATTTTATTTAGAGATTCTAATCTTCTATTATAAGAATTGGAGATTAATAAGAAATTTTATAAAAAAAAAAAAAAAAAAAAAAAAAAAAAAAAAAAAAAAAAAAAAAAAAAAAAAAAAAAAAAATTTAAAAATAAAAAGATAATTATAAAAAATTTATAATGGTATTTTTACTAACCAAGTAATTGTAACAAAGTGTATAATAATAATATTATTATTATTATTAATGATATTAATATTATTGATAAAGAAAATATTAATATGGTCACTAATAATGTAGTGAATAGGTCAATTGGTGGTAATCATCTTAATATTAGTAATTTTCTGAATAATGAGTGTATAAATATATATATGACGTGGTACTGATGATATATAAAATCCTTCTTGGTGGAAGAGATAAAAATATTAATGATTTAAATAATAAAAAGGAATGGGATGTTTTGTTTGAGAACTAAATCATTTCTGGTTTATTATTCAAAAATGCCTTTTTTATTTTTTTTTTTTTTTTTATTTTTTAATTAAAAATTATTTTATATATAAATGAAATAATCAATTATTTTTATCTTTAAAAAATAATTTAATTAATTTGATTTACTTATTTAAAATATAAAATATTAAAATAATTAAAATTTTTATCATAATTTAAATATAAAAATTATTGAAATATTAAAGAAAAAAAAATATTAAATATGAATTAAATTTGTTACTATTGAATTTTTTTTTTTTTTTTATTTATAAATTTCAAAAAAATATAAGACAATTAAAAATTATAAAATTTTATTTCATAAAAATTAATATAAATTTAATTATGATTGATATAATCTTCGAAATTCATATAGGTTGATATGAGATAACTATTTTTAAATATATAATATATTTATAATCAGTGAACATCTCCTTCCTTTTTAAACAACTAATTATTAACCACTTAAATCGATAACTTAACAATGGAATATTTTATAAAACCTTTGTTTAACCCGTTCTATACTCGATACTGTTCCTTTTCATTAATACCTTCTATGGAAACCGTTCACTAACAATTCAGTACTATATATATCTAATTATCATTCAGTGTGGTTTTCTTATTATATGGTTCTAAAACCATTTCTTTATGTAAAATCAATTAATAAAATAAAATTTTCTATGGTCGAAGTTCCCCATCCAATTAGGAAAATAATAAATTTTAAAAAATCAAATTTTTTTGTAAAATAAGAGAGCTTATTTGTGAAAATGATTTTACTTTTTGAATGATAAAATAATGGAATTTCTTTTTAATTTAATAATAATATATTATATTTAAAATAATATAAAAGTTTTCAGTTATTGATTTAGTGTATTATTAGATTTATATATGTATTAACAATATATCAATATTTATAAATATTATATATAGTATATTGATTAATTGTAGTATATGTCAAGCAAAATTTTGAAAATAATATTAAAAATCAAACATATATTATTTATTAATTTTTTTTTATATTTATCTTTATTGCAACAATAAATATTATAAATGGTATAGTTAGCAATTGCAGATTACCTTATCAATACTATATCAGTCATTAATTGATGAATCCAGGGAGAATTTAGTGGACACCACTATTTTGACATAGATAGTATACCTATACCAATAAAGATTAAAATAGAAAAATCATTTTCTATTAGACTAATAAATTCATTTTGTAAAATTCATTTACATTTTCAGGTGTATTAATAGCTGAGAAGCAATTACCATCACTACAAGCTTCTCATAAACATTCAACATGATTGATACATAATTGACCATATTTTTACCACAATGCAAATATGAAGTATGAAATAAAGCAAAATATCTATAAATAATATCACAATGAATTATCAACGAATTACTAATCAAAATACAATAGTTACTAATATATTTATAAAATAAATATTTTTCAGTGTTACATGTAAAATATATATTTTCAATATTTTCAGAATATTCATATTTATGGAAAATTTTTCACATTCTTTTTTTAATACCTCGTCATATGTACAAGATTTAATAAAATATTTGTTTATATTGTCATTTTTATCCGGGAATTTAATATAAATTGTAGGATTATCATTTTTGAATATAATACAGTTAGTATGTCAGATTGCTACTATATTTTTGAATATAAGAATCAGAATTATCTTCGGAATTAATAGTTACAAAACGAAGATATGAATACCCAAATTAAAAATATATAATACATAAAATATAAATATATAAACTATAACATTCTACACATATTTGATAATAATATTATTCAATATTCTACAAAGATATTTAATTAATTTTTTTTTTTTTTTTTTTTAATTTTTTTAATTTTTTATTAAAAAAAGAATTAATAAATTAATAATCATATAAACATAATTCTATTGGCTATTGGTAGATTTTTTTTTTAATTATTTTTTTTTTCTTATTTTTTTTAATTTTTTTTGTGTTTTGGAATTATAAAAATTTTTTTTTTATATATTTAATTTATTTAAAATATATTTATTTATTCTTTCATATATTTCCATTAATTTTATTTGATGTATTTTATATAATATATGTGATAATTTATAAGTTTTGGTTAATTGAGAATAATTTAAATAACTCGGTTAATTTATAAATTTAAATTAATTTATATTAAAACAGTTTTCATTGGAATTAAATTTAATTCTAAAGATTGTCATATAATTTTTTTTGTTTAATTAAATTAATATGCTTTCATATATAAATAATAAAAATAGAGCATTCTTTTTTTCTTTTTCTTTTTTTTTTTTTTTATTAAAATAAAATAAAATAAAATAAAATAAAAATAAAATAAAAATAAAATAAAAATAAAATAAAATAAAATAAAGAGTTGAAATATGAATATAAAGTATAGATTGAATAAAATAAAATAAAATAAAGAGTTGAAATATGAATATAAAGTATAGATTGAATAAAATAAAATAAAATAAAGAGTTGAAATATGAATATAAAGTATAGATTGAATAAAATAAAATAAAATAAAGAGTTGAAATATGAATATAAAGTATAGATTGAATAAAATAAAATAAAATAAAGAGTTGAAATATGAATATAAAGTATAGATTGAATAAAATAAAATAAAATAAAATAAAATAAAATAAAATAAAATAAAATAAAAATAAAAATAAAGTAAAAATAAAATAAAAATAATATAAAAATAAAATAAGATAAAATAAAAAGTTGAAATATGAATATAAAATATAGATTGAATAAAATAAAATAAAATAAAAATAAAAATAAAGTAAAAATAAAATAAAAATAATATAAAAATAAAATAAAATAAAATAAAAAGTTGAAATATGAATATAAAATATAGATTGAATAAAATAAAATAAAATAAAATAAAAAATAATAATAATAATAATAAAATAAAAATAATAATAAAATAAAATGAAATTTTTAATTAAAATCATTTAAAAAAAAAAAAAAACATGATAAATTAAGCAATAAAATGAAAGAATTTACTGAAAATATATAACTTAGAAAAAGAAAAAAAATAAACTTATTATATATTAAATAATAAAATTAAATAAAATGAAATTTTATAAACGCTGTTATCAAAGTTTATTTACAATAGTTTTCACGATTTTAGATATGACTCAAAATGTTTTAGCAATGGATTGTGATACCTTTTCTAAAATAGCTGAATATATGGGGTTAACTATCCATGGAGGTTCTTATATATAACTTTTACTGATTGTTGTAAAGTTGGTGGTGTTACTTGTGATGCCAACAAAAAATATTGTTAAACTGTAATTAAAAAAAAAAATTTTTTTTTTTATAAATTCGTAATTTTTATATTAATTTGACATCAAATGATATTAGGAAAATAATAAAAAAAAATTTCAAAATAAATTTTAAATGTAATAAATTTATCAAATTTATTAATGTTATTTTTTATTATATTATATGTTAAGGAGTCAATATAAGATATGATGTGTACACAACAAAATGTATTATTATTTAATTAAATTTTATTTATTATTTATTAATTTATATGATTTAATAAAGTATTTAAAAGACTCAAAATATTAATTTCATAAAAAAATTTTTCTTTTATATTTTACATACAAATTATTACTTAATCAAATATTATAAATATTTATAATACTTTAATGTACAAAAGTTTAAATATTATGTTGAACTTTAACATTCCCCCTACATTAAGTATTATATAATATTTTAATTATTATATACAAGTTTTTTTTTTTTTTTTTTTTTAAAAAAAAATAAATTATATACAATTAAAGAAATATTATTCTTTGAAAATTAAATTTGTAAATTTTGTCATTTGTACTCCTGAGATACTTTTAGTTAATGGATCAGCTAACATGTTTTCAGTATTAATGTATTCTAATTCAATTTCGTTTTTCATAATTTCTTCTTGAATAAATTTATATCTTAAGTCTATATGCTTACATCTTCCATTAGAATTTGTATCTAGAGCAATTGCAATGCATGCTTTATTATCTACCATAATTTTAAATTTTATATCTTGATTAAATATTTCCTTAAATAAATTTTTGAACCATAAAGCTTATTTAGTACATTCAGTTAAACTAACAAATTCAGCTTCAGCAGTAGATAAAGTAATGTTTTTCTGTAACTGAGATTTCCATGAAATAGGCCTTTTTCCAAGTAAAAATATATATCCACTTGTAGATCTTCTCGTCTTTTCATCGTTAGCAAAAACTGAATCTGAGTATACGATAAATTTATTATTTTTATTATAATGTATAGATTTATTTTTTGTACCATTTAAATATTGTAAGATGCTCATTAAATTTTTATAATCAGCTTCTGTTGGATTTTCACATATTCTTGAGGCTTCACTTACAGAAAACATTATATCAGACCTTGACTTTACAGCGATATATAGTAACGCACCAAGTAAAGATTTATATTCTTTTGGATCTATTAAATTTGAATTATTTCTTTCATATTCTGTAATTTTCCTGCTTGGTGTTTTTATTTGTTTTGTTTTCTTCATATTATATTTTTCTCTATTTTATTAATATAATCTATCTGATTTATTTTATAGTCATCACTTGTTTTATAAATATTTATACCTATTATTTTAGATGCATTAAAATCTTTAGAAATTTTATAATTATCTTTTAATTTGTTTACTGTATAGTTTATTTCATTTTTAATTCCTGTTATTAAAATATCATATACATATAATGTTAATAAACATGTTAATTTATTATTTTTATTATATTTTCCAAAGAGACATTTGTCAGTTTTGTATTTTCTAAAACCTATACTTACTAAGTAATGTGATATTTCATTATACCACATTCTTCCAGCTTGTTTTAAACCATAAAGAGCTTTTTTAAGTAGCCAGAATTTATTAGTATTAAAATTTTATAACCATAAGGAATCTATGTATAAATCTTTTCTTTCAAATCTGCATTCAAGTAAGAAGCTTTTATATCCAATTGTTTCAAATCCAAGTTGAACTTTGATGCAATAGCGACCGTAAGTCTTAGACTATCTGCTTGGACTGTTGGGGAGTATGTCTCTATAAAGTCTTCTCCAGCAACTTGCTGACAACCAAGAGCCACTAATCTTGCCTTTTTCTTCCTTTTATTCTTTTCGGCAAAGACCCATTTAGTACCAATTATATTTGCGTCAGCTGGTATGTTTTTACCACTTTCATAACATTGTTGTCGTACATATTTTTTAATTCGTCATCTATTGCTTCTTTCCATTCTTCACTTTCTGGTGAATTAATAGCTTGTTGATACGTTGTTGGGATATTTGTTTTAATATTTAAAATTTTAAATCTTTTATTACTTACTGATTGTAATTTTTCTTTTCTGGAAGTTAAATTTTCTTCATCTGAATCATCTGAATTATTGCTATGTGATCTTTTCTTGTTTATATATTTAAGTTCTCTTTCATTTAAAAATTCATTATCAGATTCACTATCTTATTCATTTTCTTCTATTTTAGTTTCATTATTATTATTAGTAATTTTATTACTATTATTATTATTGTCATTATTATAAATATCTTTGTAATTATCATAATTATTATTAATATCATTATTATAAATATCGTTGTTATTATCATAATTATTATTATTATTATTATTATTATTATTATTATTATAATTATTATTATTATTATTATTATTATTATTATTATTATTATTATTATTATTATTATTATTATTATTATTATTATTATTATTATTATTTTATTATTATTATTATTATTATTATTTAAAGGATTATTTAATTGTGAATGAATATTATTATTATCATTAATACTTTCCCCCTCAATTAAAGAATCCTTAAAATTAATAATAGAATCAATATATTTGTTACAAAAGAATGTAGTATTTATAGTTCCAGGCATATCTTCCATAAAATAAACATCTCTTGAAGTAACTATAGAGTTAGTAGAAATATCTATAATTTTGTAGCCAAGAGAGTTAGATGCATATCCTTAAAATATACCAGGTTTAGAGTTATTGTCAAATTTATTCGTTTTGTGATTGTTAGAAAAATGCTTTACATCCAAAAACTTTAAGGTGAGAAATATCAACTGATTTATTGAAAAATAATTCATTTGGAATTTTATTATTAATACTCTGATGTGGATTCAAGTTATAGAGGTAAGCAGCACAAAGAATAGCGGAATCCGAAAACTTGTAGGGTAGCTTAGAAGAGTTTAATAGAGTAGATGCGCAACGATTAAGTATTTGATTTAAGCGTTCAGCATGACCATTTTATTGTGGGTAACCAGGAACTGAATGAATGAAATTAATGCCAAAAATTTCTAAATAGGTAGTTAAAGTTTTGTTGATATACTCAGTACCATTGTCAGATTTGAAATTTATAATTTTATATGAAGTAGTATTGGAAATAAATTTATGAAACTTAATAAATATGTTAGGAACATCAGATTTATTCTTGATAAGGTAGACCCAAATTTTTCAAGAGAAATCATCAAGAAAAGTAACATAATAATTGAAATCATTATATAATGTTTCCAATTTTCCAACTACATCAGAATGAACTAGTTCCATAGGTTTTGAAGCATTATTAGGGGAAGAGTAAAATGGTTTTCTCTTTAATTTAGTGATTTTGCATTGGCGACAATTTTTATCATTATGATGTTTAGTATGCTCAATGACAAAATCTTTGATATCATTATTATAAAAGTGTCCCAAACGAGCATGCCACAAGTTTGTATCAATGCTGAAAACATAATTCTTAGAAATAGTATTATTTGAAGGTATTGTATCAAACACGAATAAATTTTCATCATTCGCAAAAATATTTGCAATTAACTTATTATTTTTGTATATTTGTAAATGGTCTTTGTTATTTACACGTTTCATTATAATAGTGCATCCATTTTTTAATATTGAATGAGTGGAAATTAGATTGTTTTGAATATTTGACTCGTAATAAACATTTGATAATATAAAATCTTTATTTTTAAATTTACCATTGTAAGTACCTACATTTTCGACCTTGTCTAAATCACCATTTGGATAAATGATATTTTTATTATTTACTTTATTTATATTGTTTAAATTGTTGATGTTATTAGTTAAGTTGATGCCAGTACCAGTATCAATAATCCAATGTGTGGAATTATTATTATTATTTATTGTTGTATAATTACAATTTTGAATTACTGAAATACTTCCTGTATAATCAATGTATACTTCATCTTCATTTTCATTATTATTTTCAAAAAAATTATTGTTATTATTATTAAATTTATCATTGCTCTTATTAATAATATTTCCAGAGTAATAATTATTTTTGTTATTATATCTTTTATAATAATTTTTATTTTTGTTATTATTATTTTTATAATTTTTATCATTATCATCTGATTTATTATTTTCTCTAATTAAAAGATTATATTTACAATGATCAGTAGAGTGACCTTTAGTTTTGCATATATGACAATAATATTCGTTACGAATTTTATTAGAATTATTATAATTTTTATTATTATTTGGTTTATTTTTATTTATATTATTGACATTTGAATCGTTTACAACGGTAATTTTTGACCTTAAAATTTCGGCTTTTTCAAAAAAGTCATGCCTTTTGTTTAATTCTTTAATAAGATCATCAAAAGTTTTATAACTATAAATTGGTGGTGAATTTATACCAATTCTATCTAATTCATTTACTGCAAATAAAAGTTTAGTTTCCTCATCAAAAGGAATTCTTTTTAGTTTATTAGATTCAAACTTATGTTGTTCGAAAAGATTGTTTAATTCATTAATATATTGAATATAGTCATTGTTTATTAATTTAAGATTAATAATTTTATATTCAAGAATATTTAATAGTGCTTGGCCAGATTGATAGAAACGGTTTTTTAATCTATCAATCATACTATAAGCAGTTTTACATCCTCGTAAATATTCTTGGTTTGATTTTTCTAAACTATTTATTATGATAGATTGAATAGCATTGTCCGATTTTATTTGACCTCTGTTCATATTTGAATATTGGATTTCCTTTTCAATATAAATATCTAAATCATTGGCAATGAGATGTCTCTTTAAAGGCTCATACCAATCTAAGAAATTTTCTTTATTTAATACGAAATCTTTAATTTCAAAAACAGATTCAGTTATATTTCCATAATATTTATTTATGATAATCCTTTTATCATTGGATTCATCATCTTCATATGAAGAAATCGATTCATTGTCCTTATTATTAGTTGGATTCGATGAACTCGAACTCTCTTCAATATGATTATTATTGTTATAAGATTTTCAGTATATGGGAATTAAAAGTATAATTTAATACTTTTATATATTTTTTTATTTTCTAAATTTTGTAAAAGAAAAAAAAAATTTTTTTTTATTCTTAATTTATAAGTGATCAATAATACTACTAAAAGAAAACTCTTCTTAATCTAAAAAAAAAAAATAAAAAAAAAAAAAATAATAATAACAATAATAACTATATAATATTAAAGAATTCTGAGTCTTATGTTCCATAGAGATATAGTTAGCAATAGCAGATTTCCTTACCAATAATATATCAGTTATTAATAGTTCTCTTGAATTTTCCTTTTAATTAATATAATAATAATAACAAAAATAAAAAATAAAAAAAAAATAAAAAATAAAAAAAAAAAAAAAATCCTTCATTTGAGAGAAGAATCAACGAAATCTATGTATAATATTATTATTATCATTATCAATTTTATATGATTTCTTTAAATCTTTAATAATATATTTATATTATTTTTATTCATTTACAATGTATGTAAATAATTTGATATTTTTTTTTATTTCTTTTTTACACGGTATCATATATATTTATATATTTACATATACTATTGAGTACAACCTAGAGTCGATTAATATTCACACAGTCTCAATAGTTGCTAATTGATCATACCAGTATGTTTTCAACTCTCATTTCTTAATCTCTTAGCAAGGATAGTACTAAATGTTATATCTCTTAACAGTCACATACTTGCAAATGTGGTTGAGAAACAGATCAAGGGAATTCCATGTTTTTTCACAGAGATTGACAAATAGTTTCATTCCTCTCAGTTTACTAGATTTGTTAGGTACATGTAAATGTATTATAACATTCTTTGCTCATCCTAAATACACAGAGTCTTTAATCCAAGGTCTGAGTAGAGTCCGAGATAATATGTAAATCATACACTTTCCGTGACAAGGGAACTTCCGACTTCATTTTATTAAGGGAGAAAACTCAGGGTAGGTAGAAAATAACACCATTTAAATTAATAAGGCAATCGCAGGGACAATCCAGAAACCTTATGTTTTTAATAATTATTAAATAAATAATAAATTAAAAATAATAATATAAAAGTAAAATAGTACTAAAATATAATAATAATTAATGGGGGTGTGCATTTCGCAAAATGTGGCTTAAAATATATTTAAAATATAAACATATAAATAAATAAAATAAATAAAAAATATTAATAAATAGAAAAAAAAAAAAAAAATATGTTAAAAATATTTTATTTTTATTATTACTCTTTTGTATTTTATCTTAATTTCTATTAATTTTTAGTTTTATTTTATTATTAAAATTTTAATAAAATAAAAAATTATATAATATTGATATTGATTTAAATAATAAAAATAACTATTTATAATATGATATCCTATATATATAATTATATATTATTCAAAATAAATAATATATAATTTTTTAATATAACTGTAATATGAAGATATGAAGTATATATGAAAATATTTTTTTCACTGCTTAATATTTGAAATATTTGTATTTATTCTGAATAAAAAATTTGTGCTAATAATTCAATTTTTTTAATTAGAAAAATAAAATATATTATTAATTATTTATTATTTATTTATTATTTATTATTTATTATTTATTATTTATTATTTATTATTTATTATTTATTATTTATTATTTATTATTTATTATTTATTATTTATTATTTATTATTTATTATTTATTATTTATTATTTATTATTTATTATTTATTATTTATTATTTATTATTTATTATTTATTATTTATTATTTATTATTTATTATTTATTATTTATTTATTATTTATTATTTATTATTTATTATTTATTTATTATTTATTATTCAATTATTTATTATTTATTATTTATTATTTATTATTTATTATTTATTATTTATTATTTATTATTTATTATTTACTATTTACTATTTATTAATTATTTATTTAAAAATATTTTATAATAAAGACTTATTTATTTCAAAAATTCTAAGCCACATTACGAAATGTACAATTGTGAAATGAAGGGTGTGTCATTTCGGAAATTTATATTACATAAATTTGTATTTTGTTGTAGTGCATTTCGGAAAACATGGCGTATTATAAAGTAATAAATAAATAAATGAATAAATAAATTATAAATGAATAAATAAATTTTTAAATGATAATAAAATAATTAAGACAAACGTTTATTATGACTAAAAAAATTTTTTTAGAAAATTAAATAAAAAAAATATATATATATATAATTACTACATATATAAAATAATTACTACATATAAGTACCAAAAATGGATGTTATTACACACCTAATAACACAAGAGGTGGATTTTCATAGAGAGGTTATATTAATCGTGATGCTCGTGTTTATGATATAGTTGGTAAATACTGTCTTACTGAATATGGTTGGTGTTGGCGTGGTTAAATAAATAAAAAATAGATTTTTTATAGATTAATTTTAAATTTATTATTAAACTAAATATTATTTTTTTAAAAATTAAGATAATATATAAACCATATAAATATATATAAGTTTAACATATATAAAAATATTAAATAATAAAGTATATAGGTGAAATAAATTTAAAATAAAATAAAATAAAATAAAATAAAATAAAAATATAATAATTATTTTATATATATTATATATATAGGAATCATATGTATTTTAATTTTTTTTCATTTATTTTTCTAAAAAAAAATATTTTAGTTATAATAACGTTTGTCTTTTGATTATTATATTTTATTATAGTAAATAAAAAAATTTAAATGAAAAGTAAATAATTCTAATTATTTATAATTCATATTTTCATAAACGATATATATATATATTAATTTAAATAATATAATAATTAAAAATTAAAACAATAAGAGTTGAATAATTGATCCTATTAAAATAATTAATTATTTCCATAGAAATATTTATAATGTTTGATCAATATGAATCAATTATTATTAAAATATAATAATAACAATTAGAATTTTAATAAAATAATAAAAATCTTTTATTGAATTTAATATTTTTAATAACATAATTATTTTTGAAAAGTATATTGATATTAATAAAATTTTTAATTATATAATATTGATATTGATATTAATAAAATTTTAACTAGTATCAAATAAATCGGTTTTAGTTATAAATTACTTAATAAAAATTACTAAAAGATAATTTCTATTAATATTATTAAATAAAAAAAATAAGTAAATAAATTTGTATTTTTCTAGCATTTTTTTAAATTAAGATTATTTAATTATTATTTAAACGATTATAAATATAAATTTAAAATAAATAAATTTGTATTTTTCTAGCATTTTTTAAATTAAGATTATTTATTTTAAATTAATATTTATATCGTTTAAATAATAATTAAACAATCTTTTCATAATTTAACTAATTCATTTCTGTTGCATCCATTATAAAATAAATTTATTTCCTTACTTTTGTAATTTTCAATTAAAATTTTAATTTCATTAGATGCACTAAATATTTTTTGCTTTTTTTTCCAAGTTCCTTTAGTTCTCCTTTGGTAATCATTATAAGATAAGTTTTCTTCTTCTTTTAATATATATATTAATTTAAAAAATAAAGGTTTATTTGGAAATATATTATTTAAGTAGCTATTATAAGATTCTGATGCATTGTTAGTTAAATGCTCTATATTTTCATAATAATTCCAATTATTAACATTATACTTAAGTAAATAATTTTTATTAAAATATTCTAAAAATTGTAGAAAATTATTATACTTTTTTTTTGACAAATTCTTTTTATTATAATATAAATATCAAATATATAGTTAGGGTTTATAAATGGTAAGTTCGAAATAGCTTTATAATAAATATATACATCATTATTATTCTTCACTTCATGATTACATAATATATTTTTTTGTTTTTCTAATGATCTTTTGTAATGCCAAACACAATATTTAATATTTATATTGGGAAAAACTTTTTTTGGGGCATTAAATATACCTTGTTCAAAATCACAATGAAAATTAATTGTAGTAATTAATGTATTACTCCTAAATTTATTTGCATTTTTTTTTATTTCTTTAAATAATGTTTCATATGTAGATTGTTTTTTATTTTTTAATATAGAAATGGAAGTAGTTTAAAACATGTTAAATTCCCCAACATAAGTTCTTGTTATAAATAACTGATAACTAAATTTCGGTGCTGCTGTAACGAAACTCATAACTAGTAAATTAGTAACTATGGTTCAATGGTAAGTTACCATAACCATCGGGCTGAACCCTTAGGGTTCGACACCCACTCTTTCCAAATTTTAATAACTTTTTATTTATTATAACTAGAATATTAAAGAAATTACTAGTGTTTATCGGTTAAACAATTGAACCGATAAAACTAGAAAAATCTATTTTATTAATATTTTTTATCATTTTTTATCTAAGATTCATTTTCTAGAAAGAAAACTTGTTTTCTTTAATTTTCTTTAATTTTCTTTTATTTCTAATAATTACTAATAACAACTGATAACTTAAAATAATTAATTTTCCTGAAAAACTATAAATAGGTGTAAAATTTCATAATAAAATATTTTTACTTGTGCTTTTATTAATTAATTTTAAAGTAATTTAAAATATTACAATGATTAATTAATAAAATAATAATTTATATTTTTACTAATAAAAAACTTATTTTAATAAAACATATTTTGAATTACTTTAGTGTCGAGAACCTTTTGTGTAAAAAACCTTATAACAATCTTAAGTAACATTAAGATTTGTTACAATAAAAGCACCCTTTGACAAAAAACACGAAACCTTCTCGAGACAAATCTACTTTTTTGGAATCTACTCTTTTGGAATCTACTCTTTTGGAATCTACTCTTTTAAAACTTTAAACAACTCTTGGGCTACCGCTAATAATTATATTATCACCAAAACAATATTTTTTCTGTGGAATACTTCCTTAAAAAATTCTATTCTTGAATCTAGTATCTTTTGGATTATTTCTTTTTATAAGTTATCTACCTTTCTTTTGTATTCCTTCTTTACTCAAATTCTTGCCCAATTTTTCCTTAGATTCTTCGCTTACTCTTTATTATAAACATACTTTCAAATTAAATTCTATCTACCTTTGGATTCCTCTTTGAAACTCTACCTATACCTTTTGGATTTTAATAAAAAAAAAAAAAAAAAAAAAAAAAAAAAAAAAAAAAAAAAAAAAAAATTTTTTTATTAAATGAATATAACCCTAACCCTATATTTTATAATATATTTAAGTGAATGAATATAATATATTTAAGTGAATGAATATATAGTATCTTAGATAAAAACTATAATATAATTAATTGAACAAATGTACTATTTATTAGATAAATTTATAGTAAAATTAATTGAACAAATATACTATTTATTAGATAAATTCTATAGTAAAATTAATTGAACAAATATACTATTTACTAGATAAATTTATAGTAAAACTAATTGAACAAATATACTATTTATTAGATAAATTCTGAAAGAAAATTAAGTGGACATATACATAATTTTAGATAAAATTTAACTATAATCTAAGTGAAAGAATATAATATATTTTAGATAAATTAATACTTAAAACTAAATACATATATTAATAATTAGCTAAATAATTCTTTTTAAAAAAAAAAAAAAAAAAAAAAAAAATTTTTAATAAAATTTACTAATAAGGAGAATCTGTATAGACAATCCTTATTCTCTTTTATTCTTTTTTATTTAATTCCTTAATTTTGTGTTGGCCCTCGCTGGTAGGCTCAGACGTAAGCCCTACATCTCAGCTCTTTCAGTTAAAATTCACTGAAAGAACAGCAACACAAAAAAAGAAAAAGAATTTTTAATTTTTAATAAGTTTTCGTGTCCATATTTTTAAGGTAATACGATAAATATACTAGGAGCGGTTAGAGCTCATAAACAGAGTTTCGGCGTATATTAACTAGTTTCAGTAGGTTAGAAACTATAGTCGTTAATTATTTGAATATAAACGGGCTTCAAAACCCTAGAGTGTAAAGAGAGTGTGGATTAAAAGAGAACCACATCCTACCAACCAACTTCAACAGTTCGGTGGTTGCTCTATTCGAATAAGCTCTGGCGAATAAGGAACTATAGTCACCGAAGGCTATAGGTTGGTCGTGAAGGTAAAGCGACATTAAAATATATAGTTTTTAATTTTATTTTGAGGTCTAGTATATACCTCTAGTTAGTAGCTTTTGCCGGTTTTTTTTTTTTTTTTTTTAGTTGTAAGGCATTAAAAGCGAAATTTAAATTGTATTTACCTTAAATAAAAGTTCTTCAATAATTAAATTATCAAATAAATCTATTTTAAAAAAGCAAGAAAATGGAAGAAGATACCTTTTTAAATGCCAGTGCTACCAATAAAGATGGATTCGCTGGAGATCGTCGTTACTTTAAAGGATTTTTAGCAAAAATGAATCTAATATTCATGCTTGATCCCGAACGATTTAATAATGATCCAATAAAGGTTGCGTATATCATTTCTAGACTCTACGGCTCTGCAATGAACTGGGCTGCTACTTTAATTGAAAATAACGATCCATGTTTAAATAACTATCAACAATTCACCTCAAGATTTAAGGCTACTTTTGGGAGCTACGATTCGACTTTCATTGCTAACCAGAAATTGAAGACAATTAAACAAAGACGCATCGGTGAAATAACAAACTATATTCTCGAATTCAATAGATATTCTGACGAATCTTCATGGAATGAAGAAGCTAAAATGGATGCTTTCCTCAATGGACTTAACGATCAAATTGCTACCAAAATATATGAAATGTTTCCAGGACCAAGATCTCTTTTCTCATTACAAACTATTGCCTCTAGACTAGATAGTCGTATTGCTGCGCATAGACAATTTTATAATCCACAAAACAGATCAAATAATAATAATAATAATGATAACAGAAATAATAACAGAAACAATAATAATAGAAGACAAAATAAAGGGAAAAAGCCTTTCAAATTCAATACCCGAGGTCCTTTGTCTAATGAAGAAAAGGAAAGAAGAAGAAAAGAACATCTTTGTGCCTATTGTGGATCAGCTAACCATTCCCTTGACCATTGCCCACTAGTAAACAGAAATAAAGCCTCTTCAAGCAGTTCTCATATCACTAATCTTGAACCTAAAACCATTCCAAGAATAAGAATTTCTGATCAACCCGATGTAAAGCTACCAATTTTTGAATTCTCTTTTAATGTTTCCAATATTTCTACAAAAACTAAAATTCTTCTGGACTGCGGCTCTCAACTTAATTTAATGGATGTATACTTCGCAAAAGAAAACAATATTCCTTACTCTAGTGAATGTAATCTCCCTAAAGTATCTGGAATCGGTGGTATTCAGTCAATCATAGGTAAAACTGCACCAATATCCTTAAAATATAAAAACCACATATGTAAAACAAGTTTCTATGTTGTTGACCTTCCTTCGTATTGTGCTATTTTAGGCATTGACTGGCTAGAAACTCATAATCCCACTATAGACTTTGCCTCAAAAGAACTCTCTTTCAAATCCAACTATTGTATTTCCAATTGTCTTGTACTTCCCAGCGCCTTCACTACTTGTGTTCCTTTAAATACTATTAAAAAGAATGATAAAGAAGAAGAAGATAAAGAAAGTAATAAAGTATATAAATCATTATCAAAGAAATTACTTCCATTTAAGGATATTTTTAGCGAAATATATGCGAATGCACTTTCTCCAAGACCTGATTATACATCAAATGAAGAAGAACTGTCCTCTGACATTCCTTTCAACGTCTTAAAACCTGAAAATTTTTGCGCTACCACTTCCATTGCCTCTTTAAATGATCTAATACTCCATGAATACAAGAAAGATAAATATTATAATGAAATCTGCAAAAAACTCAACTCTAAAGAAGACTTCCCAGAATCTATTAAATTTTCTTTAAGCAACAACTTCTTACTCTTTGATGGAAAAATTTATGTTCCCCTTAACTGTCGTTCTTCCGTATTAAATATCTGTCATGACTCCCCATCTGCTGGTCATTTTGGTTTCAAGAAAACTTTCTCCTTAATCAATCGTGACTTTTGGTGGTCATCTATGCAAAAAGATATTAAAGACTATATTAAATCTTGTGAAATCTGTTGTCGTTCAAAGGATTCTAGACACAAACCTTATGGATTTCTGAACCCACTAGAAATTCCTGACCGACCTTGGACTTCGCTTTCCATGGATTTCATCACTGATCTCCCTTCATCTAATGGATATACTTGTATTTTTGTTGTTCTCGATAGATTCACAAAAATGGGTCACTTCATCCCATTTCCTAACGTTCCTTCTTCTGAAGATACTGCTAAGGCATTCATGACTCATATTTTCAGACTTCATGGATTACCAAATGAAATTCTTTCCGATAGAGGTACTCAATTCACTTCTAAATTCTGGACTTCTATTTGCAAAACTCTCAATATCTCAATGAAACTTTCTTCTCCCTTTCACCATCAAACTAACGGTTTAACAGAGAGGGTGAACTCCGTTGTAGAACAATTTCTCAGATGTTACTCTAATTTTAAAGGTTCAAATTGGCATAATTATCTATTCCTTGCTGAATTCTGCTACAACAATTCTATTCAAGAATCATTAAATAAATCACCTTTCTACGCAAATTATGGTTACAACCCTCGCTTCTCACCAGCTGTGCCAAGTTCTATTGATGTTCCGCGTGCTGAAGAATTTACAACAAACTTAGCGAAACTTTTCAAACAATTAAAAGAAAATTTAAAACAAGCAAGAAATAAACAAGAAAAATTCGCCAACCAACAGAGAATTAAAGCACCTGAATTCAAAGTAAACGACAAAGTTTGGATAAATAGTTCACTCATATTAAGAAATAAAAATAAAAAATTAAAACCAAGAAAGTTAGGACCTTATAAAATAATTGAAAAAGTCTCTCCAGTAACGTACAAAATTGATTTTCCAAAAAATATAAGAATACACCCAATTATCCATGTATCAGAACTTGAGCCATACTACAAAGACAATTTTAAAAGAAAAAAGGAACCTCCACCTCCAATTATAGTTAATGATGAAGAAGAATATGAAGTAGAAGAAATACTTGATAAAAGAAAACATTATGGAAAGATTCAATATCTTATTAAGTGGAAAGGATATCCTTTATCTGAAGCATCTTGGGAACCGGAAGAAAACCTCAACTGTCCAGAAATACTCAAAAAATTTAATAAATCAAACAAATAAACTTATATTTAGAAAATGAATCTATAATATTAATTATACAAAAATTTATATTTATTAATATCAAATTTATTTCTATTAATATTAATATCAATAATCTTTATTATTTTTACTTATTAATATAAATATTATTTAAATTCATGTAACCTTATTATTAATAATGTATTTTTATGTTTATCATGTATTGAAATTTTACACCAAATAACTATTAAAACAATTTATATATTAAAATAATTAAATAAAATTTTCTTAGTATAGTTTAGCCTAGCTTTGAGATTCGTCTGGTATCCGAATCCTAGAGGAGGACCATGTTGTAAAATAAAATAATAGCTTAGGTCGGTGAGGACAGACTATAATTTATTTTACACTATCTTATTATATCAACACTATAATTAATTATTAACTAAAACACTAAAACTAAAAAACTAATTTAATTTTTTGTTTTATAAAAAAAATTCCTTTTATTAATATTTCTTATTTGTTGAATTTAACTATCCTAAAATCAACAATCACTTAACTGGGTACCGTAGGGTCCTTTACCGGAAAGCCTACTAGCAGTTAAGATTTTAAATAAAATTTAAAATAAAATTTGTTTTATAAAAAAATAACTATTCTAATAATAGTTATAATACTAATTAATAAAATATAAAATTTATACTATCTATATTATCTATACTAAACTATACTATTCTAAACTATACTATTTTCTATACTATTTTCCAACTATCGTTCAATAGTTGAAAATTAACTCTTTTTATACTTTTTGAAAATTAAAATTTAAATTGAATAGATTGTAATAAACTAACTAAAATATTATTATATATTTGTAATTACATTTAATAATAAATTACATGAAATGTTATGAATTATTTTAATATAAAAACTATTTAAAACTATCTAATATTTCTAAAAATAAATAAACAAAACGGCAAGTTTTTGTAAACAAACGGAAAAGGCAATTTTTCTTTGATTATTTTAATTTAACTAATTTATGACTAATTATTTTTAATTTACAAGTTTCATGACTAATTATTTTTAATTTACAAGTTTCATGATTCAAAGTGAGTAATAATGATGTAAATTCTCCAAATAATTTAGTCATACATTTTTGAGAAAATTAATTAAATTAATAATTTGGAATACATTTAAATTTATATTAAAAATTTGGAAAACATTTTTATCCACAATAATTTACATTACATTACATTTAAATACGTATTCAAATTATTAAATATTTTACATGCCCCTCTGTTTAAGTCGAGCCCCTGAGCGACTTATAATCTAGAAGGAACTCTATTTGTTTTATTGAACTCTTGAACTAATTGAGGATCAGTGATTTCATCTTCAGACAACCAAGTACATTCAGTAGCTGGAAGTCCTTTCCATAACATAAAGTAAAAAGGTTTATTGTTAACAACTTTAGCGGCAACAATCTTCAAAGGTTCCTTTCCTTCAGTATCAGTAGCGATCGAAGTAATTCGAGTAATAGTACTTGCACTTGATTCATTAAATTCTCTTTCATTGTAAGGTTCTAGATTTGAAATATGGAAAACATTATGGCATTTAATAGTATCAGGTAATTCTAATTTATAAGAAACAGGGCCTGTTTTTTCAATAATTTTAAAAGGACCGAGTTTTCTGTTAGTCAATTTAGAAGGACCTTTTGGAAGTAAGTCTGGACGCTTTAACCAAACTTTATCACCTACTTTTAATTTTGGTCCTACAATTCTTAAGTGATCTGCATATCTCTTATATCTTTCCTTAGCTTTTTCTAAATTTTTCTTGAGGAATTGCATGTTTTTCCTTATTTGTTCAACATGGTCAATGGTACTTGTTCTTCTGCTATCAGCAGGTATAACTGGATTGAATTTTGGATAAAAACCATAATTTGAGAAGAATGGTGTCTGATTAGTCGATTGTTGTAATGTGTTATTATATGCGAATTCAGCATAAGGAAGAATGTCCATCCAGTTATTTTTTCTTTTGTTAATATAGCACCTTAAAAATTGTTCTAATATACCATTAACTCGTTCAGTTTGACCATCTGTTTGAGGGTGATGTGCTGTTGACAAATTTTGACGAATATCTAATAAACTACAAAGTCTTTGCCAGAATTCGGAGGTGAATTGAGATCCTCTATCGGAAGTAATATCTTCTGGTAATCCGTGTAAACGAAAAACTTCTCTAAAAAATACATCAGCAGCGATTTGAGTGGTAGGTATACTCCTAAATGGAATAAAGTGAGCCATCTTTGTTAATCTATCAACTACGACCATTATAACTGTTTTGTCTCTTGACTTAGGTAAATCAGTTATAAAATCCATTGAGACTGAGGACCATGGTCTTTTTGGAGTGGGAAGAGGTTGAAGTAATCCATAAGGACGGTGGCGATCATCTTTTACTTGAGCACATGTTTTGCATGATGCGATATACTTAACAATATCGGAAGTCATCTTAAACCAAACAAAATTTCTACTTATAATTTCTTTGGTTTTGAGAATACCAAAATGACCTTGAACTGGATTATCATGATGAATAGCAATGATAATATTTCTCATCTTCTTTGGAACGAAAATTAAACCCTTATATAATAATAAACCTTCTTCGTCAATAGTAAAGTCTTTCATTTTATTTTTATATTTATTATTAGAAGTAGATTCTCCTTTTTTGATCTTGATTAATTCTTGTATGACTTCATCATCTTTAATTTCTTTTATCAATTCATCTTTTAAGTTCCCTTGAATTGCAACTAAACATAAATCTTCTGTAGCTTCTTGTATTGTAAGACAAGCTGAAGTTTCTTTTTCATCATCTATTTCTTGATTTTCATAATCTGGTCTTCTCGAAAAAGCATCTGGTTTTCCACCTTCTTTTCCTGGTCTATATTGTATTTTGTAATCAAATCGAGATAAGAATAAGTTCCATCTTATTTGACGTTGAGATAACAACTCAGGTTTACGTGGAAAAGTTAAATTTTTATGATCGGTATAAATTGTAAATTGATGCTTAGCCCCTTCTAAGTAATGTCTCCATTCTTGTAACGCACACTTGACAGCTAATAATTCCTTGTCATATATTGGATAATTCTTTTCAGATTTTGTTAAACCTCTTGAATAATAACAAATTGGATGTAACTCATTTGTATCCTTATTTCTTTGAGATAATACGGCACCAATTGCAAAATTACTTGCATCTGTCTCTACTATAAACGGTAATTCTGGATCTGCATGGGCAAGAATAGGTTCTATGGTAAAAAGTTTCTTCAAAGTTTCGAATGCAACGGAGCATTCTTCAGTCCATTCATATTTAATATCTTTTCTTGTTAAGTTGTGTAACGGCTTAGCAATTTTAGCAAAGTTTGGGATGAATCTTCGGTAGTAGTTGCATAAACCTATAAATGATTGTACTTCTTTGACTGTAGTTGGTATTGGCCATTCTAAGATAGACTTAACTTTATCCGGATCCATGGAAATTCCTTGATTGGATATTACGTGCCCCAAGAATGTTGTTTTCTGGACTTCAAATTCACACTTACTTAATTTTGCATAAAGACCACTTTCTTGTAATTTCTTAAGTATTTTCTTAACATGTGTACGGTGTTCTTCTAATGTCTCAGAATAAATAAGTATATCATCGATATAGGCAAAAGCAAATTCATCTAAGTATTCTCCTAAAACGTCATTAATAAAGTGTTGGAAAGTTGCTGGAGCATTCTTCAAACCAAATGGCATAACAAGATATTCGAAATGACCATATCTTGTTCGAAATGCTGTTTTATATTCATCACCTTCACGTATTCTTACCAGGTTATAAGCTGATTTTAAATCTAACTTAGTAAAATACTTAGCTTCTCTCAATCTGTCAAAAAGCTCGGTGATTAAAGGGAGTGGATAGGAGTCCCTTATAGTATTTTCATTAAGTCTTCGATAATCGACACAAAGTCTTAAACTTCCATCCTTTTTTCTAACGAATAAAATTGGAGCACCAGCAGGAGATGTTGAAGGTCTAATGAAGCCTTTTTCTAAATTTTCTTTGATATATTCTTTTAAAGCTTCACGTTCTTCCTCCGTTAATGGATATAAAGGACCATAAAATAAGTCAACATCATCCTTTAATCTAATTTTACAGTCGTATGGACGATGTGGTGGTAATTCGTTACACTCTTGTTCATCAAACACATTTTTAAATTTCTCATATTGTTTTGGTATTCTTTCCAAACTTTTATTTTCTTTAACACTTTCATTATTATAATCACATTTAATAACACTTTTATCTTTATTTTCATTTTTTAAAACATAACAGAAAGCATAATTTTCAAATTTTCCTTTATTTAATTCTTTTCTTTTAATACATTTTTCTTTTTTAACTAAGGCTTTTTTCATAATAGCCTTTATATTACGTGATTTTTTACTACATAATTTATTTTTATTATCGACTAATTTTTTAACATCATTATTATCTAAACTATCTAATACATTATTATAATTATTAATAATTTCTCTAGCTAATTGTATCTTACTTCGGCGGATTTCATCTTTTTTCTTCTTTTCTTCAGTTGTTCTTCTCATAATATCTTCAGCGGTGGCACAACAATTTCTCTTGCAGTATTGGGAACTGAATCTGATATTACCTTTATCAAATTCAATTGTTGGGCAATGCTTCTTCAACCATGGATTTCCTAAAATAACCGAAATTCCTTTTGGTAAACTATAAATGTAAAATTGAATGGTTTCGATATGTTGACCCATGACCATAGTTAATGGAATGGTTTCATAACGAATTGTTCCATTTCCGTTAAATCCGATAACGTTTTTCTCATGGCGGATTCGTTGTATTGGGATCTGGTATTTATCGGCGGTAGCTCTATCCATAATATTAAGATCTGAGCCAGTATCTAGAATTGCGGACATAATAAAACCATTTTTGTACTTAAAAACAACATTGTAAGTGTGAGCTAAACTTTTCTCGCTCAATTTAATCTGTAAGATCTTTTCTCTTCTTCTAATTTTCTCCTTTTGTTTAGGACAGTTAGACTTCAAATGATTAGTACTGTTGCATATAAAACATTTCTTAATTCTTGACAATTTATTTGCTGGCGGCATTCCATAATTTCTTTCGGTATTTTGGTAATTAGTCCTGTAGCGGCTTGTTCCTAAACTTCTGCTAAAAGGTCTAATTCTTCTCTGGTCTACATCCATGGGGTCATTTCCAAAAACACGACGGTCTTCTTCAGCGTTGGCAGATACCACATTAATTAGTTCGTTGAGTTTCCTGATCCTGGGATAGATCAATCTTGTTCTTTCTTTTGCTCTTGCTGGCAAACCATCAATAAAAAAGTGAATCTTGGCTTCATCATTAAAGGAGGAGTCTCTGGCTACCTTTTCGAACTGATCACAGTATTCGGCAAGAGAACGATAATGGTGGCTTTTTATCTTCGTAATCCTACTGTTGGCTACATCGGTACTGGCACAGGTTTTATATCTTTCTTTTAATGCATTTATAAAGAGATCGTAACTTTGGAGCAAGGGGCTTTCTTCTTTACACAAGTCAGCATACCATTCTGCAGCGGTTCCATCTAAGTAGCTGCTCACTACATCTATCTTGAATTCGTCATCTTCAATTGCTTCACCTTCTAAGTTATATTTGAAATATCTTGAAATTTGGCCTAAAAACGCTGACAGTTCGTTCCTTTTTCCGGAGAATGCTTTTGGTTTCGGAATGAGGCGTGCCCTGGTATTGACGTTATTACCAACCTCATTTTCTATTTCCATGGAGCTGGCTTCAGAGGCTGCGTCAAAGTCTCCCCTAGCTCCTGGATGTTGATTGTTGATATTTATGTAATTCATCTTATTATTATTATTTATTAAACTATAAATTAAACTATAAAGTATTACTAAATCTACTTTTTAATTATTATTTCAAAAAAAAAAAAATTTTTATACTATTACTAGTCTATCCTACACAAAGGTAAACTATACTAATCTAAGGAGTTGGAAAATTGTAAAATAAAATAATAGCTTAGGTCGGTGAGGACAGACTATAATTTATTTTACACTATCTTATTATATCAACACTATAATTAATTATTAACTAAAACACTAAAACTAAAAAACTAATTTAATTTTTTGTTTTATAAAAAAAATTCCTTTTATTAATATTTCTTATTTGTTGAATTTAACTATCCTAAAATCAACAATCACTTAACTGGGTACCGTAGGGTCCTTTACCGGAAAGCCTACTAGCAGTTAAGATTTTAAATAAAATTTAAAATAAAATTTGTTTTATAAAAAAATAACTATTCTAATAATAGTTATAATACTAATTAATAAAATATAAAATTTATACTATCTATATTATCTATACTAAACTATACTATTCTAAACTATACTATTTTCTATACTATTTTCCAACTATCGTTCAATAGTTGAAAATTAACTCTTTTTATACTTTTTGAAAATTAAAATTTAAATTGAATAGATTGTAATAAACTAACTAAAATATTATTATATATTTGTAATTACATTTAATAATAAATTACATGAAATGTTATGAATTATTTTAATATAAAAACTATTTAAAACTATCTAATATTTCTAAAAATAAATAAACAAAACGGCAAGTTTTTGTAAACAAACGGAAAAGGCAATTTTTCTTTGATTATTTTAATTTAACTAATTTATGACTAATTATTTTTAATTTACAAGTTTCATGACTAATTATTTTTAATTTACAAGTTTCATGATTCAAAGTGAGTAATAATGATGTAAATTCTCCAAATAATTTAGTCATACATTTTTGAGAAAATTAATTAAATTAATAATTTGGAATACATTTAAATTTATATTAAAAATTTGGAAAACATTTTTATCCACAATAATTTACATTACATTACATTTAAATACGTATTCAAATTATTAAATATTTTACACATGTAACGAAACTCATAATGATAAGAATGTACTAAATAATGCATTCTTAATTAAATCTACGATTTATTTCTAATACATTATGTGTACATTATTATTTTTGTACTTTAATAAATTTTTAAATCCAAAGATCAAAAATTAAATCAAAAATTATATTAAACTTTATATTTTTATATTAAATCTTATATTAATAGTAATATTTTTATATATTTAAAACTTATATTAGCAATATTAATAATAAATCTTATTTTTTTTATATTAATAATGAAAATTTATATTAATAATATTTTTATATATTGATAATTAAAAATTTATATATTATATTTTAACTTTTTATTATAAAATTTTATATCGAAATGTTTTATTTTATATTGAAAAATATTTTATTTTATTAAAAACCTTTATATTAGAATAGTATTTTTATTTTTATTTGAATATTTTAACAGATTGTAATAAAAATTATAGCCAATTAAATAAATTCTTATTAGTAATATTTTAGATATTTTTAAATAAATAAATAAAAAAAAAAAAAAAAAAAAAAAAAAAAAAAAAAAAAAAAAAAAAATGTTTTATTAATATTATAAATGTATTTTATTTATATTGTTATAATTAAATTTTATATAATTAATTATAAAAATCAATTTAAATTTAATAGTTTTTAAAAAAAAAAAATAAATAAAATGTAATTTAGTGGCAAGAACAACTTTTATGCCTTGAAAAAAAGTATAAATAGTTGTAAATTTTGCTACTAATTTTTAAATATCATCAAATAAAATCAAATAAATTTATAAATAAAAATAATAAATAAATAAATAAAATTTGTGTTTCCTTACTTTATTTTTATTTAATTCTCTAAAACCTTAACATTTATATGGTGGAGATATCGGGGAATTAAATAGAAATAATAGTAAATAACATAGATTTTTTTTTTTATTTTTTTTTTATTTTATATTGATAAACAAGTAAGTCGTTAATCCTTTGATTAACCTATGGCGCTTGTTTGATATATATATATAAAAAAAAAAATTTTTTTTTTAAATAAGTAAAATTAAGATTCTAAAAAAACAAATTTTGTAAAATTATAACAAGGAGCGGATAGAGCTCATACACAGTGTATTCTCAGATAGCAACAAATTAACTCTATTCATAGTAGGTTATTGAATAGTAGTTAATTTGGAGATTAATTGGAAAGTAGACGAAGGTATTTGGTTACCGACCCGGTAATAATAGTTCAACCTTCAACGTTTCAACACACGAAGGTGCGGGTACTTTCCAAGCACTGGCGAATAAGGAGCTTACGTCACCGAAGGCGTAAGATTGTTTTTTTTATATAATTTTTTTTTACTTTTCTTTGTGCTAGTTATAAGGCACTTTATTATATAAAGTATCAGACTTTGGCTAACTTCGCCATTTAAATTTTTTTTATTTTTTTTTATTACTGGTACTTTATTTGTTATATAATTCCTGTAATAGAATCTTAATTTACTTTGAAAATATTGTGTTTTTAGTTAATTTTTATTAGTTAATAAAAATATTATTGAATACTTTTAAAATTTTTTTTATTCCGTACATAGATTATCGGATTAAGTTTATCCTACGTAGTAATTGGGCTAGTGGGCTCTGAACTGCTATATTTTATATTGAATATAGTAATCGTGGCACACGCGTGGCATGACACCATTAGGTAAGCTGCACGTCAGACAGTGTGTACTATCAGATTGTACGACAATAAAGATTATTTTTTTTGTATTTAATAATTATAATTAATTAATAATTTTATTAGCTATAACAATACAATATTTATCGTTTAAAAAGAAAAATTTTTGAAAGGTGAAAATAATAAATAAAACTTTGCTTCTAAATTTATTACTACAAATATACTAAATTACAAAATTCAAGTGGTCAATAAAGATTTCGAGCTTGAAAAATATTCTATTAAGTTGTCGATAAAGATTTCGAACTTAAAATTATTCTATTAAGTTGTCGATAAAGATTTCGAACTTAAAATTATTTCATTGAATTGTCGATAAAGATTTCGAACTTAAAATTATTCTATTAAATTGTCGATAAAGATTTCGAACTTAAAATTATTCTAAAAAAAAGTAGTCGAAAAGAACCTCGTGCTTTATAATTTCTACTAAGTTGTCGATAAGGATTTCGAGCTTATACTTACTAAAGAAAGCAAATAAAATTATTATTTTCAAAAATTACTAAGATATATTGTTTTAAAATTTGATTCGATATTAAATTACTTGTTAAATTATATTTTTAAAGTTGGACTTTCAAATTTATTCGTATTTAATAACCTCGTTAATTTACAATAAAAAATTATTAACTAAAAACGAAATGTCTACTAAAAGTACTTTAAGTTTTAAAGAATTAAAGAAAGAATTACGAGACATAGTGAAGCTTAGCAAGGACAATTTAGATATAAAGTCCTGGGCTACTGAATTAAAACTTTGGATCAAGATACAAGGTATCACAGATCCGGAAACAATATTTAATGCTTGTTTACTTACCAGCTCTGGTGAAGTACAACGCGTTATTGAAGATTTGGGAGAAGATAGTGATGATGAAAGTGATGATTCATCAGATGAAGAAGAAGATGATGAAGAAGAAAATGTTGATGATGATAAATTTCCTTCTCTTGAAAAAATTATTTCAAGTCTTGAAAATTTTTACGGTATTAAAGAAGACCAAAATTTACTTCTTAAAGAACTTCGTGCAATGCGAATTAAAAGAAACGAAAAGATTAAAGACTTTAATGTAAGATATAGAACTTTGTACACTAAACTTGATAAAAAGAGAAGAAAGCGCATTGGTGTACTAGATTATATTGACTCTATTCAAAATAATTATGAAGCCTGGAAGAAATTATCCCTTAAAGATGATATAAGTATGGAGAAAGCTTTCAAAATTGCCGAGAAAGTAGATAGACTTTCTGTAAGGAAAAATAATATTAATACCTATAATGTTAATAATTCCCAGCATAATCAAAATAATCAAAACAGTACTACTTCAAGACTTTATCCTAAAAGAAGAAACGAAACTTTCCAAACAAGTCAAACAAATAATAAACTGAAACCTCAAGATATTATAGAAGAATCAACCCAGAAAATGAGAAATTTATCTGTTAAAACTTGCTTCTTCTGTAAGGAAGAAGGTCATTACTCATACTATTGCCCTCAATTAAATAAGATTATGGAAAAAAATAAAAAAGAAATATATTCCAAAAAGTCTTTAAACTTCTAAATGGGAGCAGAAGCACTCCCAATGACAAAACAATAGCTTCATTAAATAATTTACAAAATAATACTTTTACCAAGAATACCCCAATTGATAATAATTCCTTTAATAAAGAATCTGAAGAATCTGATTTTAGTGACACAACTGAAAGTGAGGATAATATCATTATAAATACTATAAAAAGAAAAATGAATGATAATAACAGCGAAAAGGAAGAAAATAATTCCAAGAAAGTACATAAAAGTTTAAAAGATAATCCACGTCCTTTCGCAACTCCTGCTTTAAGAAAGAAGAAAGAAAATGAGCTACATAATAAACCAAATAAAGTTTATAAAAATCAAATACTTCCTTCAATTTTAACTCAACCAAATATTAACAAAGAAAAACAAAAAGAAAAGGAATTAAGAAATATAACAAGAGTAAGAGAAAGTAAAGAAGAAAACAACAATTATTCATCAAAAGGAAAGAAAAAAGTTGAATCTGAAGATATACTTGTAATCGATAATGAAATAGAAGATATAGAAATGAATAAAGATAATCAACAAAATAAAACTAATACTTTGGAAAAATTAATTTCAACAAAAACTAAAGAAACTAATAATGAAAATACTCAGTTAGTAAAAAGGAATATCAAAATGATGAATAATAAAGAACCTTACAATATTATGGATGATTTAAATAATCTTAAATCCAGTATTACGATAGGTCAACTCTTGAATGCATGTCCGAAAATTCGTTCACAATTAACTCAAGGTTTAAAGTTAGAAAAATCTAAAATAATTGGAACTGTAGACAATGTAATAGCACGAACTTTATTAGTGAATAACTATGATCATAGCTACATAAGTAAAAGTAATGAAGTAGCCGAAGAAGACTTAGCAATGGTTGATGCAAGTGTTGACGGAGTACTAGGAAAACTTTTAATTGATTCTTGTAGTAACCTAAGCATCGTTACTAAGCAGTATTTTGATAAATTACCTGGTGAATATGAAACAGTTGGAAAAAGTCGTGGAAGAATCCAACTAGCAACACAAGATGAAGAATACTCGGAAGGAATTATTGTTCGATTACCAGTAAAAATTAAAAATTATGAATTTAATGCGGACTTTAGAATTATTGAGAAAGAAGACTCTTTTTATGATATGTTAATAAACTTTAAAACTCAAATCGATCATTGTTTATTTATTCATCCGACCTTAAACAGTTTATGTAAACTTTTGTCAGAAAGTGAATACGAAGAAATAGCTAAAATAAATAATCAATATTATGATGAAGAAAGTATAATTTGCACTATTAGAAAAGTTAAAGAAACGAATAATGAAAAGGAAATTATAAAGGAATTAACTCCAATGGAATTTATTGAGAGTGATGAATTTTTAAGTACCTTAAATAAAGATTATAAAGAACAAATTATTAAAATTCTCAAAGAAATGATTGACATAGTTGCCACTTCAACAGAAGAACTAACTCCTTCTAAACTTTCACCACATAAGATCCGTTTAAAAGCAAATTCAAAGCCAGTAAAATTAAGAAGTTATAGGTTAACTAAATTAAAATCAGATATCTTAAAAGAAGAACTTACAAAACTTATTAAGAAAGGATTGATAGAACCATCCTGTTCAGAATGGTCATCTCCAGTAGTACTTATTCTAAAACACAATGGAAAGTGGCGCTTGTGCATTGACTACCGAAAAGTCAATGATATGACAGAAAAAGATTCTTATTCAGTTCCATATATAGATGAAATTTTTGATAGTCTGGGAGGAGCTAAAATATTTACAACTCTTGATTTATTTTCTGGTTTTCACCAAATCTTAATGGATGAAGAAAGCGTTGAAGTAACCACTTTCACTACTAAGTTTGGAAATTATCAATTTAAGGTTATGCCTTTTGGACTTACTGGAGCTCCCTCAACCTTCCAAAGAGAAATGAATAAAATTTTATTCCCTTTTATTGGTGAATTTGTTTATGTATTTATTGATGATGTTTTGATCTATTCAAAAAGTATCGAAGAACATTTAATTCATATTAAACAAGTATTAGAAGTATTTAAAGAAAACAAGTTAAAAATTAATATTGAAAAGTGCCATTTTCTTCAAACTGAAGTTGATGTATTAGGTCACAAACTTACTACTAAAGGATTAAGTCCCATGGAAAGTAAAATAACAGCTATTAAGAAGTGGGAAGCCCCTTCATCAATTCATGAATTAAGATCATTTCTAGGAGCAATAGGGTATTATCGTGACTTTATCCCTAAATATGCTCAAATTACCTCACCTTTATGTAAATTATTGAAAAAGAATACTAAATATGAATGGAATAAAGAACAACAAGAAAGCTTTGAACTCCTAAAAGAAAAATTAATCAATGCACCTATTCTAAAATTTCCGTCATTTGACAAACCTTTTATCATTAGAACTGATGCTTCGTATAATGGAATTGGTGGAGTTCTTTTACAAAAAGAAGAAGAAACCGGTAAGGAGCATCCAATACACTTTATAAGTAGAAGTTTGAAGAAAGCTGAAAAGAATTATGGTATCACAGATTTGGAAGGAACAGCTTTATTCTACTGTATGACTAAATTTAAATCTTATATTGAAGGAAATCCATTACCTACAACTATTTACACAGATCATAAACCATTAGTTGGTTTATTTAAAAATAAAGAACCTTTGAATGCAAGGCAAACAAGATGGTGTCTAACCGCTAGTATGCTTGGAATTAATATAAAATATGAATCAGGTAAAAAGAATGTGTTAGCTGATGCTCTTTCAAGAATGAAAAGTAAGGAAGAGAGAAAGATATTATTAACAAAAATTACTAATGGAAATAATGAAGAATTATTATCTAAAGTTATAAAGGAATTTATTAATGAAAAGTTTACTGTTATTGATGGTGAAGATTACTTTATCGACAATGGAAATTATAGAAAATTAATAACGGACGAAAATGAAAGGTTTAAATTAATTTTAGAAGCTCATAATATTGGCCACGAAGGATATTACAAAACATATCAAAGACTTAAGAAAAACTTTTATTGGAATCATATGATTAAAGATATCAAAAGAATTGTTAGTAATTGTGAAAAATGCCAATTAAATCGTCCTCAACCATATCCAGAACCAACCGAAAACCATCCAACTAAAGTGGAGGGTCCCTTTGTGCATTTAGGATTAGATATTATAGGACCGTTACCAAAAACAAGAAATAATAATCAATATATTATAGTAACTGTTGATTACTTTACCAAATGGGTTGAAGCCGAACCCACTGAAAACATAACTTCCTCTGATATAATTAAATTTTTAATAAACGTTTTTGCAAGACATGGTGTACCTCAAGTTATTACTACTGATAATGGAGTCCAATTCACTTCTGATATGACTAAAATCTTTCTTGATCTTTATGATGTATATGTTAAATTTGTAGCTACTTACCACCCTGAATCAAATGGCCTTACTGAAAATCGAAATAAAGAAATTGGAAAATTACTCCGTTTATTAGGAAGGAAAAATCAAGATTGGGATGAAGTTTTACCTTCTGCTTTATGGGCACTTCGAACTACCAAAAATACAGCTACTGGACATTCTAGTTTTGAATTAGTATATGGAAGAGAAGACCAACAGCCTTATGATATAGCCATAAGAACAATTGAAAATGCAGGTAAATCATATGATGAAATCTTAATGGAAAAATTTGTTCGTCATTATCAATGGACTAGAGAAGCATGCGAAAATGTGAAGAATGCTAACAAGTATTGGGCAACAAGACGAGAAGAACAAATAAGTATGAAAAAAGGAAAAGAATTAAAGGCTGGTGATCTTGTTCTTGTTAGAAACTTTAGCCGCACTAAGCTAGAACCATATTACAATGGACCATTTAAAATTTTAAAAATTCAATTCAACACGGCAACCCTAATCGATCAGAAGACTGGAAAGCAACTCGATAGGAATGTTCACTTTAAAAATTTAGTAAAGTTTAACTCCGCTTACAGAGAAGCTTGAGTCTTCGTCGGGGCATCTTGATAAGAATGTACTAAATAATGCATTCTTAATTAAATCTACGATTTATTTCTAATACATTATGTGTACATTATTATTTTTGTACTTTAATAAATTTTTAAATCCAAAGATCAAAAATTAAATCAAAAATTATATTAAACTTTATATTTTTATATTAAATCTTATATTAATAGTAATATTTTTATATATTTAAAACTTATATTAGCAATATTAATAATAAATCTTATTTTTTTTATATTAATAATGAAAATTTATATTAATAATATTTTTATATATTGATAATTAAAAATTTATATATTATATTTTAACTTTTTATTATAAAATTTTATATCGAAATGTTTTATTTTATATTGAAAAATATTTTATTTTATTAAAAACCTTTATATTAGAATAGTATTTTTATTTTTATTTGAATATTTTAACAGATTGTAATAAAAATTATAGCCAATTAAATAAATTCTTATTAGTAATATTTTAGATATTTTTAAATAAATAAATAAAAAAAAAAAAAAAAAAAAAAAAAAAAAAAAAAAAAAAAAAAAAATGTTTTATTAATATTATAAATGTATTTTATTTATATTGTTATAATTAAATTTTATATAATTAATTATAAAAATCAATTTAAATTTAATAGTTTTTAAAAAAAAAAAATAAATAAAATGTAATTTAGTGGCAAGAACAACTTTTATGCCTTGAAAAAAAGTATAAATAGTTGTAAATTTTGCTACTAATTTTTAAATATCATCAAATAAAATCAAATAAATTTATAAATAAAAATAATAAATAAATAAATAAAATTTGTGTTTCCTTACTTTATTTTTATTTAATTCTCTAAAACCTTAACAATAACTAGTAAATTAGTAACTATGGTTCAATGGTAAGTTACCATAACCATCGGGCTGAACCCTTAGGGTTCGACACCCACTCTTTCCAAATTTTAATAACTTTTTATTTATTATAACTAGAATATTAAAGAAATTACTAGTGTTTATCGGTTAAACAATTGAACCGATAAAACTAGAAAAATCTATTTTATTAATATTTTTTATCATTTTTTATCTAAGATTCATTTTCTAGAAAGAAAACTTGTTTTCTTTAATTTTCTTTAATTTTCTTTTATTTCTAATAATTACTAATAACAACTGATAACTTAAAATAATTAATTTTCCTGAAAAACTATAAATAGGTGTAAAATTTCATAATAAAATATTTTTACTTGTGCTTTTATTAATTAATTTTAAAGTAATTTAAAATATTACAATGATTAATTAATAAAATAATAATTTATATTTTTACTAATAAAAAACTTATTTTAATAAAACATATTTTGAATTACTTTAGTGTCGAGAACCTTTTGTGTAAAAAACCTTATAACAATCTTAAGTAACATTAAGATTTGTTACAGCTGCATAAAATGTACCATCCGCAAATATATTTTTATGATAATTTGAAAATAAATATGCTTGGAATGGTGATTGAAAGATTATTAGATCAGTATTTTTAAATATTATAAAATTTTCATTTCTTTTCGTTTTATAATATTTTGATTCAATGGGAATATCATCAAAACTTTTTATGTTTGGAGGAAATTGTTTATTTATATTTCTTATTATTTGGGATCTAATTGTACTATATTCGGGACATATAAGTCCCATTTCTTGAGAAACGGCATTAAATATATGTTTAGGTTTTATATCCATAGGAATTGAATTTTTCTTAATTTCTTCCTTAATTTTATGCTTTGCTACTGATATAGACACATCAATTTCTTTTTCGAGATGGTTATGTAAACTTTCATATTTTAAAATCTCCTTTTTATCATTTAAAATAATTAAAGATTTACATTTATTTAAAGTCTTATATTCAGTGCATCTATAAATTTTTGATTTATCTTTCCTTTGAAATGAAAAATTAAATTTGTGTTTTTTATTAATAATAATTTGTTCATTTCCTCGATATGTTTCACTTATTTCAATTTCTATATTGTCTTCTATTGATAATTAAAAATTTTCAATAAAATATTTTAATAAATATATTTTTAAATGGTTTGAAACTTTTTTTTTTTTAATAATTAAAATAATAAACCTTTTTTTAATTAATTATATAATTATTAAAATAATTATTTAATTATTAATTATTTATTATTTCTTTATTTACTATTCTATTTATTTATTTTTATTTTTATTTTCTATTTTTTATTTTATTTTATTTTTTTATTTTTTAATGTTTAAAAAATAAAATTTTATTTATTTTTATTTTATTTTTTAATGTTTAAAAAAAAAAGTTTTCTTATTATTTTTTTTTTTATTTTTTATGTTTAAAAAAAAAAAGTTTTCTTATGTCTTTTTTTTTTAATTTTTATTTTTATTTTATTTTTTAAGCATTAAAAAATAAAATGTGTATTTATTTTTATTTTATTTTTCAATATTTAAAAAAAAAGTTTTCTTATTTCTTATTTTTATTTTATTTATTTTATTTTATTTTTCAATGTTAAATAGAAATACCTAACCAAATTATTATTTATTGAAGTGTTGTATTTCGCCAAAAGTTGAATTTCGTCCAGTTGAATTTCGCCAAATTCTTGGTGGCTTATAAAATTTCGTCATAAAATATCACCACATTTATTATTCACGCCATATTCTGAATATATGGCTTTTTAAAAATTGTAGAAAAAAGCCACAAAACTATGATACAATTATATATACGCCCCACGTAAGATTACGTGTTTGAAAATTTTTGAGAATTGTAATTTTATTTAATTAATTAATTAATTATTATTCATTAAAATTTTAATAAAATTAAGTAGCTTAAAATTAAAAATATTTAAGCCATACAACAAAATACAAATTCATGTAATAAAAATTTTCGAAATGTACACTCCCCTGTGAAATGCACAATTTCGAAATGATACACATTCATAAATAAAAAGTATTAAAATAAAATAAATAAATAAATAATAAATAAATAAATAATAAATAAATAAATAAATAATAAATAAATAAATAAATAATAAATAAATAAATAAATAAATAATAAATAAATAAATCTAATTAATATAAAAAATTTTTTTATATATAATAAAGTTTGAATAAATATGAATATAAAATTAAATAAAAATTTAAATAAATATAAAATTAAATAAAAAAAAAAAAAAAAAAGGAGATAGAAATGAATTATATAATAAATGAATAAAAAATCAAAATTTCATACAGTCAATTGTGAGTGGTGACATAAATTTAGGTCATTGTGTCCTTTCTGATCCTTTAAATTTTATCATACACAACTACTAAATGGATTTTGATTAGTAAACTTTAAATTTTCTTTTCTTTTTCTTTTATTCCTTTTTTTTTTTTTTTTTTAAAAAATTGAATTAAAGATCATCTTGAATTTTGTGTGACTTTGTTCTATTTAACCAAAAGTTATTTTATAAATAAATTTAATTTTTTTTTTATTCATATATACATTTAATTTTTTATTTTATTTTATTTTATTTTTCTTTTATCTACAAAAATATCTTTGATGCAATAATTGAAATATATATATATATATATATTTTTTTTTTTTAATCATTGATCAGATCATATTTCAATATCTCTCCTTTCTCTCCACAACCCCAATTTTTAACTTAATATTAAAAGTGAAAAAAAATATATAAAAAAATAAAAATATATATATATATATAAAATATAAAAATATATATAAAAAAATATATAAAAAAATAAAAAATAAAAAAAAATATAAAAAAAAAAGTATTAAAAAAAAAAAAAACCGTTAGTTTGAGCATTCCGTAAAAATTATTTATTTCGATCTCCTTTTTTTGTATTTTTTTAATTTAATTTTATATTCATATTTAATCTAACTTTATTATATATAAAAAACTTTTTATATTAATTAAATAATTTTATTTATTTATTTATTTATTTATTTATTATTTATTTTTTATTTATTTATTTATTAAAAAATTTTTTTTTCTTTAATTGTATTATTTATCAAACTTTATATAATAGTTTTTTTTTTTTTTTTAAAAAAAATTAAATTAAATTAAATTAAATTTTGATTATGTGAAATGTTTAAATGTTTATTTTTTTTTTTTTAATTTCCACATATATGGAATAATATATAGACAAATATATTTAAAAAAAAAATAATTAAATTAATATAAAATGATGTTTATAGTTACAAAAAAAAAATAAAAAAAAGAAAAAAAGAAAAAAAAATAAAAGAAAAAGAAAAAGAAAAAGAAAAAATGAAAAGCAACTAAAATTAAAAAAAATAAAATAAAATAAAATATAAAAAAAATTAGAAAAAAAAAAGGCAAAATAAAAATATAAAATATAAAATTAAAAAAGCTAAAAAAATAAATAGAAAAAAAAAATAAAATAGAATAATATAAAACATAATAAAATAAATAAATAAAAGAAAAACAAAACCAAGAAAAAAAAAAAAAAAAAAAAAAAGGAAAAATAAAATTTAGTCTTTATATGAGGGATAAAACAATAGAATAAAAGAATAATCATAAAATATATAATAAATTAAAAAAAACAATTAGATTTTATTTATATATTTTCAAAATAGAATTATAAAAGTAATTAAATGAAATTCTATAAACGCTGTTATCTTAATTTATTTACAATAGTTTTCACAATTTTGGAAATGACTCAAAATATTTTAGCAACGGATTGTGATACCTTTTCTAAAATAGTTAAATATATGGGTAAAAATGTATATGAAGATTCTTATGTAACTTTTACTGATTGTTGTAAAGCTACTGGTGTTACTTGTGATGCCAACAAAAATATTGTTGAACTGTAATTAGAAAAAAAAAAAAAAGATTTTTTAATAATTTTTATTATAATATATATATTTAATTGATAAAAAATAATATTAAAAAAATAATATTAAATTATAAATTATAAAAAATAAAAATAAATTTTAGTATAATAATTTTTATTAAAGTTATTAATATATATATATATTTATATTTATATTTATATTTATTCTTTATTTTTTATTTAATTTTATTTTGAATTTTATTTTTTTATATATTAATTATAATAATTAATAGTTCATTTGGTAAATTTTATGGATATGAAGGTAGTATAAATGGCTTTTACAAAGAATTACAAAACTTGAAATCTCTAACTTCATTGTATGAAATAATTAAAATAAAATTTTTTATTTATAATATTTTATAATATTTATTAAATAATAATAATAATAATTTTTTATTAACTATATATATATTAAATAAAAAATTATTATTATTAACTATATATATATTAAATAAAAAAAAATTTTTTTTATAATATTATTATTTAATTATTAATAATACTTTTATCAATTAATATTATTATTTTCTTTTATTATTTAAAAAAAATAAAATAAAATAAAATATAAATTAAACTATAATAGAGAAATCGTTGATTGTAAAATAGGAGATTATACACAAAGCAGTACTCGAATTTTACCAAAAACTATTGGAAATATTAAAAATTTAAAAACTTTGTTAGTACTTTCAAAAAAAAAAGTTTTATTAACTATATATATATAATTTTTTTTTATAATAATAATAATAATAATAATAAAATCTTTACTAATTTTTATAATTTATATATATTTATAATAAAAGAATAATTAAAGATAATTATATAGACTACTTAGATTGCATTCTTCCAGAAGAAATAGGAAATCTAATTAATTTAGAAAAATTGTAAAATAAAAAAAAAAAAAAAAAAAAAAAAAAAATTAATTTTTATAATTATAAAATAAATAATAATAAAAAAATTTTTTATAATATATTTATATATAATTATTCAAATATGTATATATTAAAATAATAAAATTTATTTTATAAATTTATATCTTTTATATTTATATAATTTAATCACAATAAATTTTTAGAGATTTAAGTGGCAATCTTTTTACTGGTCCTATTCCAAAATCTATTGCAAATTTAAAAAATTTAAAGATTTTGTAACTATTATTAATAATTTATTTTTTGTTAAAGAATCTATTTTTTATTAATTTTTTTTATTATTTTTTTTTAATAAAAAAAAAAATATATATATATATATTAAATAAAGAGAATATATTAATTATAACATATTTATGTACTAATAAATTTATATTTATTTTTTATTTTTATTATCATTTTTTTATAGGAATTTAAAACATAATAATTTTACTGAAGAAATACCA
>JACVTC010000104.1:442500-465000 GCA_016946835.1 Neocallimastix lanati (nom. inval.) | reverse complement strand
GAAAATTTTCACCAATGGTATTCAGACTTAAAATTATTCCTTGATTCTGAAGAATTAGGTGATTATATGGCAAAGAATATTAAAGATATAAAAAAAAACACCAATAAAAAAAACATTTAAAATATGACAGTACCGTCAGGATTATAATATTAAAACAGCCTCAACGATTATATACAAAAAAAGTCTATTAAATAATTGCACAAGTGTATACTTAATGATAAGTGAATTAAAAGAAAGATTTTCAGAAACAGGCCCATCCAGACTATTTGAAATTGAAAATGAAAATAAAGAAATTAGAAATTGAAAACGATGACTTTAAGCTATATTTAGATAATCTTAACTCATTATTAACAGAATACAATAACAAGGGAAAAAAAAGATTACAAAATAAACCAGAACCAAAATGAAGAAATATAAGTTTTTATAAATCTTTAGATGAATTAAATAAATTCGGTGTTACATGTTCATTTTACATTTCTGTAGGTTGAAAAGACATTTAAAGATTTAATAGAAGACCTAACAAAACTAATTACCATAATCAAGAAAAAGCAAAAGTATTAAAAGAGTAGAAATAAAAGAAGTATATCAACACTAAAGATCAAATTAACAGAATCCGAAATGGGAAACTTCTATATAATTTCAAATAAAAGAAACAAATCTTCAATGAATACTGTTACTATTGTCATAAAAAAATGGGAATACTACAGATAACTGTTTTTTCAACTCATCAAATTCACCAAAGAATAACTATAGGGAGAAAAGAAAAAATAATAATAATAAAATTAAGAATTAAAAAAAAAAAAATAAAATAAAAAATAAAAGTACATCTTTAAGCAGGAAAGGTAGTAAAAGAAACTTCAAATCTTATGATGTTAATTATGAAGAACCTAACAATTCAGATTCAGATTCAGATCCTTCATTCGACTTTTGCTTCATTAGAATAACTAATACTGTAAAAGATAATTTTTTAATAACAGTTCAATAACTCCTAGGAACATAAAGGTCAATAAAGTAAAAGCCCGAAAATTTTAAAAGAAGAAAATAATGATAAGGAAAATATCAATCAAATAATCATAAATCATTGATAGTGGAACAGAAATCAACTTATCCAAAAAAAATAAAATTATTATCAAACATTGAGGAAGCTACAAATAGAGGGATTACATACCCAAATAGACAATCTGATAGAATAATACAAACAGAGTATGTACAACAGGAGTATATAAAAATAATAAATTTTTCTATTGGAGAAGTGTTTTATGCTCCAAGCATACAAAATAATTTAATTTTCACTCATTACGTATGTAAAAAAAAAAAGCTTTAATTTAGTAATGGAAATGTGCAACAATAAAGAAAGACTCCAAATATTTAAAAATTGTAAACTAAATACTACTATCTATGCAAATAATAAAAACTTTTTTACTTTAAATATAAGTCCAATGAAAGATATAGATTATATATAATATAAATAATGTTAATTAAAAATTATAACATGTTAGATTAGGTCACTATAACAATCAAAATCTTCAAAAAATTTTTTTTTTTTTTTTTTTAGAAAACGACAACATTAAGAAAGAAAAGAAAAGAATGATAATATAAATTGTGAAGACTGCAAAATTATTAAAAATCAAGAAAAAAAAAACATTTAATAAAACAATTAACAAGAGTACTTTACCATTACAAATAGTGAATACTGATATCGTTGGATACAAATATTATAATAATATATATAGATGACTACAAGAGAAAATGTTGGTCTTATTTACTGAAACATAAATCTGAAGCAGTACAAAAATTTGTTGAATTTCATAAACTTATTAAATTCCATAACCCCTTGAAGTTACAGCATAAAGGAAGTTAAGACCTGATAACGGTTTAGAATATAATAACTCTAATTTTATAAAAATTATCTTAAAAATAATGGAATTGCATTTAATCATTCCACACCAAATAATCCCCAACAAAATGGTTATGCTGAAAGAATTAATCAGACATTAGATACCTGTTCGAAAACATTACATAGTGCTACTAAATTATCACCTATTCTTGTGGGATGAAGCTATTAAATGTGCATGTATATTATACAATTTAAATCTGCATCATGGAATTAATTTTAAAATTCCAGAAAGATGTATTTTTCAATAAGAAAATTGATATATCTAAACTTAGAGTTTTTTTTTGGATGTGAAAGTATTTTTTCTTAATAGATACAAACAAGGAATTTTTGAAAATAATACTAAAATCATGGTATTTTCTTTGGATATTCATCAAACTCTTCTGGTTATTATGTCCTCGACATTACTTCAAAAATAATAATTATAGTTCGTGATGCATATTTCAATGAAAGTACACAAGGCTCACTTGGCAAATCTAGTTTTTTTTTTTCATTCCACAAATCCTTCAAATAAACAAACTCTGGAGGGAACAACACTTACAACATCAATTTAGTCAATATCCATTTAACATAATGAATTTGAAACGAATGAAAGCAAACAGAATAAAATTAAATCTTGAAAATAATATAGATTTAATAGATGAATACAATAATGAAAATATGTTAGATAGTAATTCATACAAAACGAAAAAATTAATGAAAATTAAATATTAATGAAGATCAAAAAACTAGCTGAAAATCAAAAGGAAATACTTAAAAATTCAAAAATTATAGAAAGTATAAAAATCACATCAAATAAAAGCCATGTCAAAATTCTACATGATAATTGTAAAAGTAATGAAAATAATAATATTATTAATAGAAATAACGATAATACCATAAAAGGCATAAAAAAACACAAAAAATGTTTTTTTTTTTTTTTTTTTTGAACGAAAATTGTGGAAAAAAAAAATTTTTTTTTTAATAAAAATTTTAATAAAAATTTTTAAAAAATTTCAAATCTTAATAATTATAAAAATTTATCTAAATCCAACCTTAATAATTATGAAATTGTAAAACAGAAAATAAAATTAAAAACAAGCTTAAAAAATCTGATTAATAGGAAGACAAATGAAAAATTAAATTTAGAGAATAATAAAATATATATGAAAATATTAAAATTAAAGACTATTATAATTCTGAAAATGAATCTGAAGACAGTTTTAGTGATCTGGAAAACTTTAGATAAAAAGAAAATTATGGAAAACTAAAGAAAAAGATATTAAATTTAATATTAAAAGGAATAATGAAATTTTCGATAAGCAAGTAAACAAAATTGATAAAATTGATAAAAAAAAAAAAAAAAAAAACTATCGAAAAATTAAAAAAGAAAAAAAATATCTATCGAATGAAGAAAAGAAAGATAGAATGCCTACATTAAAAAAAAAAATCATTTTTTGAGAGGAAAACAGATTTAAATGAAAATGAAAGGCACAAGAGAAATAGTATTAATAATATTAATACATTAATTCCAAAGAATTATGAAAAAGTTATGAATTCAGAAAATGCCGTTAAAAAGAAAGATACAATAGGCAAAGAATTGCAAAAAATATATGGAAATAATGTTATAAAAATTTGTGAAAAACTAAAGTATCCCAGAAGGTATTAAACCACTCGATTTTAATTAGATTTTTACTATTTAAAGATAATGATATATATAAAGCAGGATTGGTCATCAGAGGTTTTTCAACAAATTAAAGGAGATGATTTCATCTGTACCTATTCTCCTACAATAGTAATGGATAGTTTTAAATTATCAATTGCAATTACATCAATATATAAATGGGATTTAAGACAAACCGATATTAAAGCTGTATATATTAATGCTAATCTAGATAAGAAAATTTATGTTCAAATAACAATCGGTGATAAAAACTTCCATTGTGGAAAAATATGTATTATTACAAAAGGCTCTCTAAACAAGCTGGTAAATATAAAAATAATAATAAATTATACTTATTACTAACACTCTATGTTGATGATATATCAATTGCAAGAGAGAATAATGAAATTACCAAAGTTTTTTCAAAGATAAAACATAAATACAAAGTCTCCATAGATAAAATAGCAAACATAATCATCAGGAATTAATATATAATTAAAGCAAATAAAGACTACAAAATTAATTAAAAGGATTATATTGAAAAAATGCTAACTAACTATAATATAAGCAGTACTAAAATAACTAGAACACCATGTATTAATGCAAAATTAGAAGATAGAGAAAACTCTGAAAGAATTAACAAAACTGATTATAAAAGATTGATTGGATCTCTATTATATGTATCAATAAAAACAAGACCCAGATATAGTTATTTGCAGTAAATCAAGATGCAAGATTTTCTGAGAATCCAACAAAGGCTAATTTGAATGCAGGTATTCAAATGTTAAAATACCTTAAAAGTACAAAGAACTATTCAATTCATTATAACAGAAAGAAAAATTTTTAAGAGCTTATTGTGATGCAGATTTAGCTAACAATGAAATTAAAGGAAGATCCACTTCAGGATTCTTTTTTGCATTAGGAAATAGTCCATTATCATGGAAATTAATTACAAAACAAGCTATATGGATAAGAAAAATTAGTAAATAAAATATTCAACAAAAAAAAATATTATAATTAATATTAGAATAGATAATAAACCATGTAAGAATATAGCTGAAAATGAAAACCAAAAGGGACGATGAAAATATATGGGCATAAAATACAAATATATTCAAGATGAAATTATAAAAAATGAAATAAAATTAATATTCATTGGTTCTGACTCAATGACGGCAGATCCATTCACCAAAAGTATAACTGGACCCATGCTTAAATACTTTATCGATTTCATCATGGAAATGTAGGAAATCCCAAGGGAGGGGGAATGTTAGATATCACAATTATATATTTAATTTCATTACACATTATATTACATTATTAAGTGTATAATATTTTTATTCGATAGTATCATATAGTGTAACGTTAAATGTTTCCAATAATGTTTAGATTACTACAGAAAATAATTATAAATAACATGTAATGGCATGTTTTTAAATGAAGAAGGTCTTTCTTAATGTAAAAGCAATAGACAAAATAAATAAACACATAATAAAATATAAATATCATTTCTGATTTTAAATGTTATATTTAACAATTATTATGTTATTATTTTGAAAATAAGTTAAATAAATTTTTAATTTTGAGATTTTAATTAGACTCAATAAAAAACAAAAAACAAAAAAAAAGTATATATATAATAAATATTTAAAGTGAAATATTATTGATATATGTAATTTTACTATAATTCACAATTTTATTTAAAAGAAGTTAATTATTAATTTGTATGTAATAAAAAACATATATTTAAATTAAATAAAAAAATTTTTTTTTAATTTAAATATAATTATTATAAATCATTAATAAAATGAAATAATATTATAAATTTTTAATTTTGTATATATAATATATATATAATATATAATATTAATAAAGTTTTAAAAACAATATTAATAAAAATGTTAATAATTATTAGAAAATTAATAAATAAATAAAAATAGGTTTCACTTAATATAATATTTTATAAATAAAAAATGTATTCATTATACCATTATACTATTATAGTTAACCAGAAAATATTATAAAAAAGTTTTACGGAAAAAAGAATTATGAAAAAACAAGTCAAATTAAATATAAATTTGGAGGATATTAACCAATGAAGGAGGAAAAATCTATCAGAAAATTGTCAAAAAAGAAAAAAAAAAAAAAAAAGTCTAAAAAAACAAATTGGAACAAAAATAATCAAAAAAAAAAAAATAATCTTAAAAAAAAAAAATACAATGAAAATAGCATAAAAAAAATAGCCTAAAAAAAATAGTCTAAATAAAAAAAAAAAAAAAAAAAAAAATTAGAATGAAAATAGTTTATAAAATAGTCTAAAAATAAAATATATATATATATATATATATATTAATTAAATAATTGCAATAATAATATATAATAGAAAACTCTCTAATAATTTAAAATTAAAAGAATTTTTTATATAATGGATGATGATAAAATTTATCTTTAAATAATATCTAATAATTGATATAAATTTAAAAATATTAAAACTATATAATTTATACTATCGTAAAATATTATATCAGTATTTGTTTTAATATTACTACTACTACTACTACTATCATTATATAATAAATTATATATAATAAATAATAAATACGTAACAATTTTAATATTCCATTCCAAAAAAAGTTTTAAATATATACATATATTGTATATACAAAAATAAAAATTAAAAATTTTTTTATTCATTCAAATACAAAACAAAATATTGATTAATATTACAGTATTTAATATAGTATAAACAAATTTTAATGGATTTTGAAATTATTTGTATTTATATATAATTCTTTTTTTATTTTTTATTATAATATTTGATATTTATAATATTATTAGAAGTCAACTTAATATCGAAGCTTATAAATCCATTATATCTACTATAATAATCAAAATTTATTAATATTATTAAGTTATAAATTATATTATTTAAAATTTATATATTTATTTAATTATTTATTTATTTATTATTTATTATTAAATCATAATAGTTAATAAAATAAATTAATATTTTTATGTAAAAAAATGAAACAATATAATATATAGAGCTTATTTTTTATTAAATAAAATGCAAATTATTTGACTTAATATATTACAATATATTTTATTTTATTTAATATAATTAATTTCAATTTTTAATATATAAGGAATGTCAGCCAATAAGATAAAATGCCATAAAAACATTCATTTTGATTTTTTATGGTTTAATTAAGAAGCTTCCTTAATATGAAATAATTGATATATAAACAAATAATTTTAAAATTCTATAAAAATAAAAAATAAACTATAATATATTAACATAAATTCTAATATTATCTCTATTAATAATATTAAAACAGAAGTTTCTTTGGTATACTATTAAAACAAATAATCTTTTAATATTAAAAAAAAAAAAAATGCCATAGAAATAGTATAATATGCCATAAATTATTATTTTTTTTTTTAAACTGATCTAATTAAGAAAAGTAATAAATAATTAAAGTAAAAAATAATTAAAATAATAAAAAAAAATTTTATTTTTAATTAATATATTATTGTATAGATTATAATCATATTAAATTTTTACTTCTTTTTTATTTTATTTTATTTGATTTTTGATTTTGATTAAATGTGATTATATATATAATTTATAAATAATATTTAAAAATTTTATTTATAAAGTTTAATTTTCTTTTATTTAATAAAATCTTTTATATAAATTTTCTAATTTATATATTTATATTTTTTAAATCATATATATATTATTTATTTTTAATTTTTTTTATTTATACATTAGTCCTTATTTTTTTTTAAAAAAAAAAAAAAAAAAAAAAAAAAAAAAAAAAAAAAACTTATTATGTTAATAATAACAAAAAAACAAAAAATAGTATATAAAAAATATTATAATTATGATATATTGAATATAAATTAAAATTTTTTTTTTTTTTTTTTTTTTTTTTTTTGGTTTCTCCATTTTTCATTAAGAATTCAAACTTATAATAAAATCATTTAGATATAAAAGATGTTCAATTAACCTTTTTTTTTTATTTTTATCTTTTTTTATCTTTCATTTTTAACTCATGGTATATATTCTATTTCATAAAGAATACAAAAATTACATAGCATAGTAATTTTAACATATTTTATTATTTATATCTATTTAAAAAAAAAAAAAAAAAAAATGAGTATTTTAAATATTTTTTTAATAATTTTATTGAGAACGTTTTCAAATTTAGTTAAGTCTGAATTTGTTAATTCGTGTTCTGAAAAAAATACAGTTGCTTTAACTGTAATGTATTTATCTCTATTATATATAAAAAATAAATACTTTTAAAATATTTTTATATTAAGGAGTAATGAAATTGAATTGCTTTTTTTTTTTTTTTTTTTTTTTTTTTTTTTTTTTTTTTTTTTTTTATAATGAAGATATAAAAAATTTATATAAAATGATATATAGAATAAAACAATAAAATAAAATAAATTAGTTGGTAATAATTAAAATTTAAAAAAGAAAAATATATAAATAAAATAATAAAAAAAAAAATAAAAATAAAAATATAAGTAAAAATTAAAATAATTAAAAATGAAAAAGAAAAAGAAAATTTTTATTGAAGGTTTTTTCAAATTATAAAAATATAATATTTAACATAATTTAATTAATAACTTAATTGATTTATATATATATATATAAATATTATTATTATATTTTTTTTTTATTTTAAGTAGTTTGATAATGAACGACCTTATAACTACTATACTAAAAAATTAGTTAATTATTTAGTCAATCAAGAAGACATTAAAGTTACTTTTTTCTTTGATAGTAAATCCCGTTATTCCTTTGTTAAGGAAGTTCAAGAAGTTCAAAAGGTAATGAAAAAAGCGTATGATCATGGATTTCAAATTGCCTCCCTTACCTCTACTTATACAATTTTTGATGAGGATATGAAAGAATTTGAGAAAGATTTAAAGATAAGAAATGATTTCATTGAAAAAATGATTGGACATCGTCCATGCTATCTTCGTGCCCCAAAGGATCTTTGTAGAGAAAGGTGTCAAGAGAAACTTGAAGAATGGGACTATCGTCTAATTCGATGGGATACTGATACGAAAGATTGGGACGATAAAACTTCTAGCTCAATTGAACAAAGAATTGAAGATTCCATTGATTTCCTAAAGAAAGAATTCTCTAAAGAAAAAGAAAGCTATCTTATACGGATACATGATTCTTCAAATTATACTGTTAACGAAATTGTTCCATGGATTATTGAAAAAAGTGGTATAAGGGAAAAGGGTTACCATTTTGTTACTGTAGCGGAATGTCTTGGTGATAAGGAAGGTATGTACAGATCAAATATAGATCATAGTACAAAGAAAAGTATGTTCAGTACAGATAAAACACATGATGTAGATGAAGCCACTCAAGGAATTAATAGTAATGATATTGATGATGATGATGATGATGATGATGATATAATTAATATTATAAAAGATAACAATAGTAATGAATACATTATAACAAATTCTACCACAATAGTTTCAGAATATGTCTACTCTGATGAACATTCCATTCATCAGATAAATTCTGGTGTACTACTATTGCCAATTAAATCAAAAGCTTTACTAAATTATTTAAGCATCAGTATAACTCTATATTTTCTATTCTCTAGTTTTTAAAATTTATAAAATATAACATCTCTAATTAATAAATATATATAAATTAATAATAAAAATTATGATTAAGATATCTTATTATAGATAATAATATTATATAACATTTCATTATTAATAATAACAATTATTATCATTATTATATACCATCGATTAATACTTTAATATGTTTATTTTTATCAGTAATAATAATAGAATATTAAAGTTAATTATAATAGAAAATAATAAAATTATCAAATTATTATTCATATTTATAATATTTTTATTAATTTTTTTTGAATAAAAATATAAATAAAAATAAAAATAAAATAAAATAAAAAAAAAAAAAAAAAAGAATATTGGTATATATATTTTATTTATTTAATTTATTAATATTTATATTTTTATGTATTACATGTTATATTCTTGGGGAGTTAAAACTAATTTTAATAATAGTTATATAATAAAATAATTTTAAATAATAATATTATATTATTATATCATAAAATATCTATAATAATAATAAATTATTAAAAATAATTTCATTTTTTCTTCAGTAATATACTGAATGTTTCTAAAAAAAATTGAAATATTTTTTATTTCTTTTTTTTTTTTTATTTTGAAATTTATATCTAAAGAAAAAGTTTTCTGTTTTTTTTTTTTTTTTTTTTTTTTTTAATTCTTATACTGAATTTTAGATTTAATATTTTTAATTATTAATAACTATAGTGAATAAAAAATAAAAAAACTCAATAAATATAAAATAAATTTATAGATTGAAATTTAATAGAGAGTTAATATCAACTCCTTTAGATTTTAAATCACCTTTTATCATTTTTCTCAGTTAATCGTTTTTTTTTTATCTTATTTTTAATCATTAGTATTTTATGATTGAATTAATTTTCAAATTTGATTTTTAAATAAAACTTTGCTAAAAGAAACTTTAAAATCATTATTTGATGAGTATTTTCATTTGTTCAAAATTTAATTCAAAAAGACCTTAAAAAAAAAATTTTTTTTTTTTTTTTTTTTTGAACTAATAAAATAAACTCTAAAAAATTTTTTTAAAGTTTTATGAAATTTTTTTTTTTTTTTGTATTAAAATATTTAAACTTCACATTATATACAAATTTTTATTTATTTTCTAAGAGTTAAATTTTTTATATATTATGCTGTCCCTTTTTTATCATATTATAGTTAATATTCAATAATAGATGAATAAAAAAATTTTTTTTTATTTTTTAAACGGAAGTCATAGAGTCTTAATTGATTAAAAATTTATTATTAAATGAATATTACGAATACTATATATAACAAAAAGGATGTAAAAATGTATCTTTTTTTTTTTGGAATGAAAAGTGATTGAAAATTTAATAAATGACTACTTTATTTTACTTTTAGAAATATTTAAAGTTTTAAAATCAAGATAAATTCAAATAAAATATTTTAAATATTTAAGTAGTGGATAGTTCAAATATAATTAAAAAAACTTTTGTAAAAGAAAAAAATTTATCCTTATAGTTATAATTAATAATATCTAATATGGTAAAATAACTTATTAGATAATAATATTTACTCTTTTTTATTTTCAAAAGATATTTAAATTAATATTTTACAAACAAACAAACAAACAAACAAAAAAAAAAAAAACTATATAATCATATAAAATAATAGTAATAAAGAATTTAAAAAATTTAGAACATTTTAATTATATATATATATATATTTTTTTTTAAATTATAAATATTTTAAACAAATATTTTATAAATTATTATTTTTTTTTGTTACACAAAAATTAATTTCATCTTATTTTTAATGGATATAAATTTTGTTTATTTTTTATTTATTTAATTTTTATTTTATTTATTTAATTATTTAATTATTTATTTATTTTTATTTGATTTTTTTTTATTTGATTTTTATTTTTTATCTGAATACAAAATATTAATGATTGATAAATAAAAATTTAATTTATTATTTATTTCTTATGAATTTGATTTTTAAATATTTAATTTTTTCTTCATAATTAAAAGTATTTTTTTTTTCTTTTTTAAATAATAATATGTATTTTGTATAATAAAAAAATATTTATTTTTAATGAAAAAAAAATAATATTCTATATTATTATTATTATTTTTATTATTATTAGAAACAAATAAGAAAGAATATTGATTGAATAATTATTTAAAATGAAATGAATTTTAAAAAAGTATATTTATTAAATAAAAAATATTAAAATTTCGAAAGTTTATCAATAATCTAATATTAAACATATTAAAAAAAGAAAAAAAAATCATATATACAAAAACATATTTAAAAATATATAGTATTTTTTATTAATTTCTTTTTATACAAGAAGAATTTGACGTATTTTTGAAAACAAAAGATTTGCTGAATAAAAAAATATTGAAACATTTATAAAATAGAGTAAGATTTAATGTATTTTTGTATAAATATATATATTTATATATAAAACTGAAAATAAAAAAAAAAAATTATATATTTTTGAATTGTAAATATCATGAAGTATTTATTCAAACAATAATTATTAAAAATTTTTTTTAGCATTACATTAAAAATATTAGCAGAAATCCACAATTTAATAGAATAGTAATAATTGATATTTGTAATTTAATAATTAATAATTAATAATAAAGAAAGAATTTTGAATTAAACAAAACAATAATAAGATAAAATTAAAATTAATATATATTTTTATGAATTATGTTAAATTAGATTCAACTTATTAGTAGGATAAGTATATATATACATACATTATGTTAATTATAATTATATATACATAAATATTTACATAGATATTATATTTATATTTATACATATATATATAGATAATAATATTTATATTTATATATAAATATATGTAAATATAATTATAATTATTTATACATAGTTAATAATTTTATTTCCTAATTAATAAATATTAATATTTAATCTATTTCATTATATTATCTTTACATTCCATCTACAAATACATAATTAATTATTAATCTATTTTAATTATTAATAATCTATATTATATATTATAAATAACAATCTTAACCAATCAGCCACCTACAATTTATAATTAATAAATCGAACCATCTCTTTTTTTTTAGGGTAAATCTATTAAAATTAAAATACTAATATATATGATTATAGTATTAATATATATAACTATAATATTATTTTATAATGAACATATATTAATATATTTTATTAAATATAAATTTCAAAGTGAATATCACAAGTTTTTAATTTTTTTTAGTTATATAAAAAAAAAAGATTGAAGCACACTTTTAAATATATTAAACTTTCCTATTTATTATATATAATTTTTTTTTTTTTTTTTTTTTACTTTTTTAGTGCTTTTATTGGATTATTAATTAATAATATAATAAAAGAATTTTTAATCCATAAAATTTTATTTATTTATTTATTTGTTATTTTTTATATTTATATTTATATTTATATTTTATATTTTATATTTTATATTTATATTTAATTATTTTTTATTATTAATTTTTTTATTTATTATTTATTATTTTTATGTCTTTAATAAGCCAATAAATAAAGTTTATCTTTTTTTTTTTTAATTATTTTTTTTTCTTTATTCCTTTTCTTATTTTTAATATTTAGGAAGTATTAATTAATTGCTCTTTGAATTATATACTTTGCAATAATTAATTAAAAAAAAAACCTTTTTAGATATTATTTTTAGTGCAATTAACTATAAATTATATCAATTTTTTATAGCAAGTCTTTATATGTTTATATAGAAATATGAAGAGTCATACTTTATATTGAATATAGTTGTAGTAAAGAAACTTTCAAGTAATTTAATTAATTAATAATTATTATTACTACTTAATTACTATTCCAGTTACTATTATTTATTATTTTTATTATTGCTATTATAATTTATATTTTTATTTTTGTTGTTTAAAATAAGATATTATTTTGATTATTTAATATTTATTATTTATTATTATAACTATTATTATTATTCAATTATTTATTATTATTTTTTATTATTTATTATTTATTATTTATTATTCAATTATTTATTATTTATTATTCTCTATTATTCTCTATTATTATTATTATTATTTTTTATTATTTATTATTTATTATTTATTATATTATTTACCTATTTAATTATTATTATTTGTTATTTATCATATTTTTAGATATTTTAGAGTAAATATTTAGTTAATTTAAGATAATTTAAAAGAAATATTAATAATATAAACTTAAAATTATCAATAAAATGTTTTAATATTAATAAATTAATAATATATAATAAATTATTTATTTATTAATCAATATATTAATATATTAATATTTATATGATTTATATTGAAGCATATTTATTAATATATTTCTATTGATTAAACTTTTTTTTTTATGTTACTTTATTCAATTTTGTTTAAAAAAATATTAATAATAATAAATAAAATTATAAATAAAAATATAAATATTACTAAATAAAAAATATATATTATAAATAAAAAAAAATATTAAAATATTATAACTTTTATCATAAATATTATAAATATTACTATTACAAATATTATTATTACTAATAGTGGTTATAAATAGAATTAAAAATAAATATAAGATGTTGTTAATAATAATTAGGATTTATTTATATATATTTTTTTATTCATTTAATATTATTATATACTGGAACATGATATTATTTCTTTTTTATAACCTTTTTTTTTTTTTTTAATTTTTTTTATAGTAGATAATATTTTATATATGTTTTAATAACCCTTTTTTTAATATTTATATATATTATGTTTAAATAATATTAATAATTAATATATTTTATTAAGGATTCAATATTTATTATAGTTTATTATTGCTCAATTTAAATAATTGTATATTATTAGTTAATTGATTTTTATAATTAATGTCTACTATATTTATATTAGATTATATATTATGTTTATAATTATATATACTATTTTACATTTTTTTTTTTTTCGATATTCAAAAAGGAAATTCAATTTAAATAGAAATAATATATTATCACATATAAATCAAGATAAAATAATAATATAATAAATCATAATATAATTATATGATTTTAAATATACTTTTGAATTTAATATTTGGAGTTTTGAAAATTAATTATATTTTTTAAACTTTATATTTTTTTTTTATTAAGTTCTTTTTTTTTTTTTTTTCATTATTTAAAATTTTTATAAAATTATAACTATTAAAATAATAATATTAAAAAAAAAAAAAAAAAAAAGGAAAAAGCAATCATTTACTTTTTTAATAATAATTAATATTAAAATTATTACAAAAATTATTTTTATAAGTGTTAATGTATATTTAAAAAATATTGTGATAATTTATTAATTACTATCAAATATTCCAATAATAATTATATTAAAACAATTATATTATTTCGAAGTAATAAAAAAGTATTAAATTAATGAATTATTTCCTATATAAAGGTGAAGATCAAATTTCTATAATAATTTTATTATTATTATTATTATTATTATTATTATTTTCTTTAAAAAATATATGAATTAGAAATATTAAACAAGAAAAGTTGAAAAAAAAAGTAAAAGGCAAAAAAGATACTTCAAAAAAAAAAAGAAACTTAAATTATTTTTAAATTTCAAATATATAAGTAATTAGATTTTAAGATTTTTACTTTTTTTTTTTATTAATAGTTTGAATATAAAAGAAAAACAATATTTATACAGGTTAATAATTATATTGCAGTAAATGTAATTATATATATATATATATTTATTTTAATGGTATATATTTCATAATTTTAAAAATCAATTCAATTTCTGATTATTATTAAATATTAAAACAATTATTTATTATTAAAATAAAGTAATTCAAAATAATACAAAATAATTATTTAGTAATTTAATAATATATGAGTTGAAAAATTTTATACAATGAATTTAATGAAATTTACCAAATAAACATATAGTATTAAATTTCAGATTATTATATTTAAAACTTCTTAATAAAAAAAAAAAAAAAAAAAAAAAAAAAAAACGAAATATATTTTAATTGTATGATTATATAATATTTATGATTCTTTTATAATTTTATTAAAAGAAATTTTTAAAAATTAAATATAAAATAAAAATTAACAGTTTCAAATATTATATAATATTTTATAATATTATTTAGATTTATAAAAAAAAAAAAAAAAAAATAAAAGATAACAAATTAAGGGAAAAAATTTAATATAAAATTCAAATTAATGCAAAATTAACAATATATACGAATATAAATATTCGCACTTGAACTTTATTTATTTATTTTATTGAACAATAAAAAAAAATAAAATATCAAAGTGAAAAAAATATTTATATAAAAGATCTAAACTTTAGTTATATTTAATGTATAATGGGTTTTAGTTATCCATATAGGAATAATTCAAACAAATCTTCAGTACCTCCTATAACGCCAGTAGCACCTCTTCCAAATATACAACTTCCAATACCATCATTACCTGTAATACCCATTACAACAACTTCTACATCATCAACTGCAGCAATAGCTGCAAATGATTCTTCTAATCCAAATAATAAATATAAATCTTTACCAAATACCAATGTTAAAAGAAAGAGAACAGCACAAGCTTGTAATGCTTGTCGAAGGAAAAGAATTAAATGTGATGGTAAATCACCTTGTACACCATGTATACAACATAAAACGGAATCAGAATGTTTATTTGCACAACCATTAAAGCGTGGACCAAGAAAAGGTTCAACTCGTGTTAATTTAAAGGAAAGATTACATAAAGTTGAAGAATTACTATTAGCGTTAACCTCTAAACAGAATCTCGATGATAAAAGTTTAGAATTATTAGCAAAAACCGTAACAGAAAATTCCAAATCAAAAGCAAATTCAAAAACCCCATCTTCTACATCAACAAATGCAGTTAAATCAAATCCAATAGTTCCTGCAAAGAAGGAAACGACAACTCTTCCATCAGTAACTCCTAATTCTTCAATAAGCTCTACAGCTTCTTTGTTATCTCAAAAAGCAGCATCATTATTACAAAAAAATAATTCATTATCAACGCCTACAGCATCAATATTATTAAATACAAACTCAAATACATCCGAAGCTGCAAGTTCATTATTAGGTACAAATCAAAATTTAGCAGCAGTGGCAGCCGCTACAGCTGGTAAATCAAATGCAGCTTTAGTTGATTCATTAGCTTCAAATCATACAAATAGTCTTTTAAATGCTCTTCAAGTTAGTACTTCTTCATCAATAAAGAATAATACAAATAATAATAGTAAGGAATCAACAGATAGTTCAGTTTCAAATATATCATCCATGATAAATCAATCCTTATTAAATTCATTAATCTTAAATCAACAACAACAAATTTCAACGCTAAAAGGTAATTCTGATAAATCTATATCTTCATCTGCATCTGCATCTACTGTATCAAATACAGAAACTATATCAGCAATACATAATGCTCTTTCGCAACAGTTGGGTGTAAATTTACCTACTACAAATACTTCTCAATTATTAGCATTAGCTTCACAAGGTTCCTTGAATAATGGTGTTGATCTTCTTAATTCACAAAATCAAGTTAATCTCCTAGCATTAGCTGCATTGCAAAATAATGATAAATTAAAAAATAACTTATCATCATTAGTTGCATTACAAAATAATGATAAATTGAAAAATAATTTATCATCATTAGCTGCTAAAAGTAATGTGGCCACCGCAAATACAGTAAATTCATTAAATAAGACCACTGTAAATGATGCCATTAGTTCTCCTTTCCCATCAGTATTAACTACCATGAATCCTAGTCCAAAGTCTCTCTTAGAAACTTCAATACCTCTTTCACCATCATTACCATTGAAAAATAATAAAAGAAAGGCTAAATCAAATAAACAAAATAATCTTGCAAATAAAAAACTAGCTACTTCACTCTATAAAGATCAACTAGCCTACAATCAAAAAAATATTATTGATTTAACAAATAACAATAAAATTTCATCTCTTAATGCTATAAATCCAAAAATGGAAGAGGAAATAATAAATGGTAAAATAAAAAGTATTGGGGTAGGTGAAAAGAATGAAATACCTTTTATGTCTTCAAATAATTCTATTACAATTCCTAGTTATAATTCATCTTCTTCATCAAATATACCATCCTCAACATCTCCAATAACTTCTTCATTATATAAAAATTTAATAAACAATTCTAAGAAGGAGAAAGAGCTAACGTCCGGTAGTACATCGAATTCTTCTATTAGTAATTTACCATTTATTAAAGTGTCATCTCAAACACCAGTATTACCACCTACTTCATTATTAAATCAATCGTCCATTGGTAATAATAATGGTAATGATAGTAGTAAAAGTATAGATCTATTGAAAAATCAACCCTATTCATTATTTGATACTTGTAACAAAATTAATTTAGATGAGAATTTGAATAATAATGAGAATGCTTCAACAATAAATGAAGGTAGTTCTGGACAGCAATTAAAATTACAAGAGTTGATTCAAAATTCTTATAAGCAATTAACAAAAAATGCTACAGGGAATGAGGAACTTTTATCTAATAATCCATTATATAATCAATTACTTCTTAATTCTAATAAAACGTTAAATAGAAATACAAATACAAATACAAGTACAAATGCAAATGCAAATGCAAATATAAATAAAATTATAAATACAAATATAAGTACCAATAATGAAACTACTCCAATAATAAATAATAATGGTTTTGTAAATGCTACCAACTCATTAAATTCTAATTTAGGATCTTTTGATATTTCTAATTCATTAATATCACCAAATGCTACCCTTAATAATATTCGTTCCTCATATGTTCCTTCATCTGAAAATGATATAGAAAATATTTTAATAAATAATAATAATATAGGTAATCTTCCATTGAATCCATTAAATTCATCAGTGTCACCAACAACTACTAATATTAATAATGTAAATTCACTATCATCGAAATCAACAACAACAGCTTCCTCTTTACCAACTAAATTAAATTCTCTTGTACCATCAAAAACATCCCCATTGATAAGTCAAAATGGCTTAACTATTCCAAGTGACAATAGTTCCTTTTTAATTCCAGATAATAATAGAAATATGAATATGAATGTCAGTTTAGACTTTTTGAATACGTTAAATAATGCGAATAGCTTAAATACATTGAATATAAATAATTTATATCGTAGCAAGTTATTAAATTCTTTCAATCCAATGAATCCATTAAACCCCTTAAATCAGCTCAATAGAGAAGGCTTAAACGAAAATGTATTAATGTATAATCTTAATCCCGAATTATTACAAAATTATCCAATTTCAATGGCAATGTCATCAGATAAATTAGATGATAATATAATGAATTATAAAAAATCCTCACTTCTCCCTAAAAAGGAAATAGAAGATAAGAAAGCCGATGAAAAACCGTACAAGGGAGATCTTGGTGTTGCATTTATTGATATGAAATCTTCTGGAGGTTATATTTATTTTGGTAATTCATCATGTGTTGGTCTTGCCTCAAATTTAATTAGTGATCTTTCTTCCGATAAGAAGACCGCCTCTTTTTCGTTTGATGATTTAAAAAATATTCTTGCTTCAGTTTCTAATCGTAAAGAAGATGGATCAGATAAGACTAATAGTAATTCAAGAGTAGAAGATGTTACTCCTATTACTACTAAAGAAAACTTTAGAAAAGTTCTTGATCTCTTCTTTGATAATCTACATCCTATAATACCTTTATTCAATAGACAGGCATTTACCTCACTTTTGGATAATGATCCAGATGCTCCTGGATATCAACTATTATTACATTGTATACTTGCGGTTGTAGGAAAATATATTCCAAAAGAAGAATTACCTAAAGATTTACCTTCAGATATTAGTCAGTTGGCTTTTGATTGGGCAAGAAGTCAATTACAAAAAGTTTTTGATATTCCAAGTTTGCCAACCGTACAAGCACTTATTATTCTTTCCACACTTGCCATGAGTAATCCACGTTCTGAAATGGGATATTCTACATATACGTATACCGGTACTGCGGTAAGAATGGCTCATGAATTAGGTTTACATCGTGATTTAATGTTAAGAGGTCAAGATCATACGTTGGAAGAAAAAAATGAAACAAGAAGAGCCTGGGTACTTTTATATATTTTAGATAGACAAAGTGCTATCATGACCGGTCGTCCTATGATAATAGATGATAGTGATTGGGATATACCACCTCCAACGATTGATTCAAATGAAGCTACCGAAATAGAAAAGGCAACAGTACAAGCATTAACGGTTAGATTAGAACTTTTTGAAATCGTAGGAGAAATTTCACGTTGGAGTAATGCCGGTAAAAGAAAAGCTTCTCGAGAAACTGATCCAAATAAAAAAGAAAAATTTGTTCTCTTACATCAAAAGAAATTAACGGATTGGAGAAATTCTATTCCAGAATTTTTACAATGGGTTGATCCACCTTATTTATATAATGATGATCAAGAAACCACCACTAGTGATTTAAATATGAATTCCAATTTCAATTTCAATTCTAATTCTAATTCTAATTCTAATACCAATTTTAATATCAATTCTAATTCTAATTCTAATTCAAATACAAATTCTAATTCCAATACTAATTCTATGTACAATAAAACAAAATTTACTACCACTTTACCAACGACAACAGCAACAACTCTTTCAAATAATAAAATAAAAATAGATATAAAAGTTGAAAAAGGAATTAAATCCGAGGTATTAAATTTAAATTCAAATTCAAATTCAAATTCAAATATTAAAGGAGAAGATCATACTACTTTTGTCACAAAGGATACTGAAGCTGATGCTGATGCTAATACTGATGCTAATACTAATTTATCTAAATCTCCAAAAGATTTAGTATGGACGATGTTTCCATTATATCTTGCAGCAATTTATTATCGTGCTCAATTAGCTCTTCATGTCTATTCGTTAACTTCAACTTCAGTAACCCCAACCGTCATTGAATCTAAAAATATTTGTGCTTCTGCTGCTATCTATTTAACCAATATTATAATTTCCATGATGGCCATTACCTCCGAACCTCATCCATTATGTTCCTTCTTTTTAGCTCAACTTCCAACTACCATTATGACTTGTATTAGTGTTCAACTTTTTATTGTCAAATCTAATAATTGGACGGTAGAAGAAAGACATACTGCCACTAAAGCCATTTTAAATAATATTCAATTATTAAAGATATCTAAAGTTCAACCTTTAGCTACCTATCTTTATGCCTATGCTAAATGGATTGTTCGTAAAGCTAATATTGAAATTAAAGAATCTGATCTTGAAAATATTGATGCAATGAATGCCAATACCACTTCTTCTAATCTTAAATCAATTTATTCTTCCATCTATTCTTCCTCATCCTCGTCATCTTCTTCTTCCAAGAATACACAAGCCAAAAAATCAGAAATCATCGGAAATGATTTACCTTTATCAATGGCAAAAATGAGTGCTTCACCTGTCATCAATACAAATAATTTAACATCATCATCTACAAATTTCATTGATCCAAACCTTTTAACTAATGAAACTGGTAAATTTTATAATTTTATTTTATTTTTTCATTATTCTATTATTTATTTAATTAATTTTATTTTATATCATTTTAATATTAATATTATATATAAAAATTAGATTCTATTTCATCTTCCTACAAAGGTAAAAACCAAATGAATTTAGAAGATGGATTAACAGATCCAGATAATAAAAATATACCAATGACCAATAATTTACAAGATGATGCCTTTTTAAAGAATTATATAAATAATAATGATTTATTCTCAACCACGGATGATTTCATTGATTTAATTCAAGAAATGAATCTTGGATATAAATAAATAAATAAATAAATATATATATATTTATTTATTATTATTATATTTTTTTATTATTATTATTATTATTTTTTTTTTTTTTTTTTTTTTTTTTTTTACTTTTTCTTATTTTTCTTATTATTTTTATTTTTCATTTTTAATAATTATTTATCCAATTTATCATCATCAATTTCAATATATATATTTATAAATACTTTATTATTATTATTTTTTTTTTTTCAACATTTTTATTTTTCATTATTTTTTTTTTTTCTTTTTTTTTAATCTTCATTTAAATCAATAATCGATAATAATAACATTTAATTTATACATTAAGTTATATTTATAGCATTTTCTTCAAAAAATAATTTTAAAATTTATTATTAATAATAATAATAATATATATACTTTTTTTTTTAACTCTATCTCTATATAAAATAATTTTCATAAGTGAACTTTTAAAAATTAAATATAAATAAATATAAAATAATTAAATATAAAATAATATATAATGAATATATAATAATAATAATAATGATAATAAAAGTGTATCTTTAAATAGTGAATTACTTTGTATTATTGTTATTAACAGTTGTAATTAATGATGCTTTTTCTTTTAAATATATATATATTCATTTTTTAATTTGTTTTTATTTTTATTTGTATTTTTTTTTTTTTTTTATTTTTTTTATTTTTTATTCTTTACCCTCTTTATAATAATAATACCTATTCACTAAAAGTTTAGTGTTATTCTATTATATATATATATTTTAAATATTTTAAATATTTTAAATATTTTAAATAAATATATATATATATAAAATAAAATAAAATAAAATAAAATAAAATAAAAAAAAAAAAAAAAAATTCGTTATTTTAAAAATATATAATAGTGTTAAAGGAGTCTGACTCAAAATCTTTAATTTATACAATAATGTTATAATTTAATATATTATATATATTTTTTATTTAATAATAATTTTTAGGATAAAAAAAAAAAAAAAAAAAAAAAAAAAAGGACTCCATGATTTAATATATTATATAGTGTTTTTTTTTTTTTTTTTTTTTTTTTTTTATATTATATTATTTACATATTACATACCCCAATGAACTATTTCTCCAGGTCCACATAGAGGGTGGTGACCTATAGCAGATGTACTAATTAACAGTTTTCCGTTTTAATTAGGGTAATAATCGATGGTGATCCTTTCTAAAGTGGTTTCAAGTACGAAAGAGAGAAAATATGGAAATATTGGAAAGACTGTAAAAAGTTGAAACCTTGAGGTTTTTATATTGTTTATTAAACTGGATATGTAGTTAGCATTGGTGTTGTTGTATAATTCAATAATATCATGTACCTTCTACATAATTTATCATTGTAATGAATCCATTGTATTATTATTTTTTTTTTTTTTTTTTTTTTTTTTTTTTTTTTACTTTAGCATTATTTTATATTTGCATTTTTC